>BSBM01000435.1:23265000-23440000 GCA_027924585.1 Larix kaempferi
GAATAAAAAATTGTTATTTTTCCACTCTCATGTGTTTGCATGGTTCTTAGATCTCATGAATGAATTAAAGCTTTGGCTACATCATCTGGTATAAGAGCAGGAAAATGGTTGGGAGAGGAAGGGAAAGAGAAGGTCTTGCTCAGATGCATAGAGATATACAAAACCTCCAAAGGAAATTAGTGTATCTTACAATTGTGATCACTAATCATAGAATAATACCAAGAGAAGTTTCTGATGAGGAGACAGACCAAGGAAATGTGAATCAACATATAGAACATGAAGAAAAAGAATTAGAGCACTTTCCTTTTGAAGAAAGGATGCTTAGGGCTCTAGAAGGGAGGAATGATGGGATCGAAATATAAGTTTTGAAATATGTAGGGAGTCTTAAGCCAGACAATTTCATAGATTAGTTGAACACCATGAATTTTTTTTTTGAATGGAAGCCTAAGACAGAGGAAAAAAAGGTGAAATTTGCATACACCAAGTTGAAGGGTCATGCCTATTGAGCATTGGTTGTCAATGATGTCAACTAAAGATGATGTCAATTGTTTGACCATCAACTAATGTCAAAGAGGATGTCAATTGATTCAGTATGATTCATTGATATTAACACAAGCCAAAGTGGATATAGTAGTTCAGCAGGAATATGAAGAATCCACTTTGATGAAGTCTACTACCCATAATGAAGGAAGCATGAACATCATAAGTATATGCACAAGAGGTAAAGGTGATAGACGTGCAACATTGAAGTATATCCAAAACACAGAAATTTGAAGAAGAAAAGAAGAATACATGTGAAAGATGACTGAACTAACATGGATGTTAGTCTGAAAAAGTATATCTAGTCACTGCATCCATTATGTCTGAAGATGCTTGCAATATCTTGGAGCTCATCTATCAGAGAAGACGTGAATCAAGGATGCATTAAACATGTAACTTTGGAGTATATATAAGAGGTACATTCAGGAAGAAGATATCAAGGAGAACATGATGTAGTCTGAAGAAGTACATAAGATGGCACTTCATACATATCCAAAAGGACACTTCATGATGATTTTGTTCACGAAGGAACACAAGCAATGTACTCTACATCGTGAAGTCCTTGCGTAGATATTGAGTCCACAAAGTCATACTCTATCATGATAGCAAATGCAAAGAAGTTGGTTGGACAATGGTTCAAGTTCCCAAACTATCAGGTAGATGATTAGACCAAAGGGATAAGCGAGCTAGCAAGTCTAAGTGTTTCTTAGTAAACAATTGGAGAGTGCGCTGGAAGAAAGGAACAACAAATTGTTGGAAAATCTTGAAAGTGTGCAAGCACAACTAATCAAACGAACCTTCAAGTGGTGAAAAGTGCACAAGTTCATAAATGGGTATGATCGTTTGAAGATCACAATGGACAAATGCTACCATTGACGAACAATAAGTGCACAAGTCCCACAAGTAGAAATAAGGCAAAGTTCAATGTCCCACAAATGAAATGGTGGCATATGCGCAAGTTCCACAATGATCCAATACATCAAGGGCACATCACCAAATTGCAATGATGAGCATGGGTCACAATCCCACTCAGCAGAAGCTAGGAATGTGTTGTTTATGTAAAATGGTAATAACTTAAGGGCACATTACCCACAAGGGATGGTATAGAAAAGATCATGGACAATGTGAAATATTGCGCACATATCACAATGCAATGGTGCATCTAGTGTCCAAGGGAATAACACCAATGTACAAAGTCCCATTAAGTTGTGAATCCTAAGGGTGCTTGATACATCAGAGATGAAACATCAATAGCACATATGATGACACGTGGTATATGGATGATCTCTGAAGTATGGAAGAAGGGATTCCACGACTAACTTACAAGCATACAATCCATGCATGGCACATATAAATATAGATGCAAGTTGGAGATTGAAGAGTGAGAGATGTGGAACTAGAAGAAAGAAGACTGCAAGTCAAGTGTAAGTTTCAGTTTGTTTTTTAGGGCATCAAGGGGCTCGTGGATAGAACATAATGATCTAACAAAGATTCATATGCACACATGCATCAAAAAAAAATTTTGATGGTGCACAGAATGATTCTGTAAGACTGTGTTGATTGCACAAATGATGAAAGGAAGAATTATTGAGGAATGCACAAGTGATGAATATTTTGAACGACTGTATCATGAGTCAGCACATCTATAGTCACAAAAGTTGGAAAGATAGAAGTACAAACACAGAATCTAGGAATATCAGATATTGTGTAATGTCTTACTGATGCAGATGAACTAAAGGGATAGTGTGCAAAGTTGAAGATTACATCTGATTCGCAACAACAAAATGATAGCTGATTCAAATAGGCACATCATGATACATATGATCTGAGATAAGTGTGTTATACTGAATGGACCAATCTTTTGATGCATAGGAGGTCGAAGATCGTCTGAAGGACAATAACAATTATTCAGAATGGACACATCATAAGGTGCGCAGTTACCACTGTTACTGGTATTTCATTTCAGTACATCATACCATCCAAAGAAAGCACAGTATCAGTTGAACATTGAAGTCATGCATATAACTACATTGATCCAGAATCACATACTACAATATCAATAAAGCACACAATCCATGAAATAATTCATCAGTAGAGGTACGAATTGAGAAGATAGAGAAGTCAAGTGATGTATGTAGTGCAGTAACAAAATATAGTCTGCATACAAAAGTTGCACATAGTAGAAGCGTCATCAGAAGACCTGAAGAAGTGTGTAGAGTTGAATAACTACAAGACAACAAAGCATATCAAACATCAAGGTGGTCGAGCAGGGCAAGGAGACATGGAGTTGGAGCTTCCTTCAGTTCGGTGCTTTTAAAACAGTAAGAAGACAGGGAGTCACAGCTTCCTTCAGGTTGGATCCTGTAAAACAAAGCAGGTCTGTGCCTCCTTCCAGTTGGTGCTAGAGAAAAATCAGGGGATTGGACCCTCCTTCCCATTGGTGTTGGTAAACACGGGATGTTTGTGCTTCCTTGAAAGTATTCTTTCGTACTATAAAGAATCATTACGTAGTTTTCTCCCATTTGGGTTTCCACATAAAATTATATGTGTTATGAGTTGATGATGTGGGGCATGTTCTTGTGAATGTTTATTTACTAGCACATAACAGATGTTGAATGTTAAGTAAAGTTTAATTTATTAAAAAAGGTAAAAAACTGATAATAACTGCGCTAATACTGATTCACTCCCCCTCTCAGTATTAAATTGATTCCAACAATTGGTATCAGAGTGGGTGTCTTCAGTAACATATTAACATCTGGAAGTAAGATCTCAGTGAAAAATCCAATAGATATGGACTCAATATATGAGCATATGGTAGAAGTAGATTTTGAGGGAGAATTAATCAGTGCACTGGATGAACTGAAGAAGTCAACGAATAAAAGCAAGCATCTCAAGGAAACTCTCCTAAAACTAGAAGTAGACACCACCAGGATGATTAAATTGAAAGAAGATAGATGTGAAAGTCTAGAAGTTGAAGTGACCTCTCTAAGGAGTGAAATACAAAGATTAAGTCTTCATATAGAACAAAGAGAAAAAAATGCTAACATATACACTTTCCCGACCACAAGCTATGTAGATGCTATATGGACTCCACCGTCGCAAATGCACCAGAAGGTTCAAAGAATGAACTCCTTGAAAAGTAAGTCCGAACAGCCTATCCTATCAAATACCAGAATATTTTCTTTGGAAATTGTTTCTACTGTCATAATTTTGGACATAAAGCAATAAATTGTAGACCTTGTGCATTAGCTTATACCAGAAAAAATGAAATAGGAAATTAGACATGCCCTAAACATAACATCCACAAAAACCCACCTGAAATTGTACTCGAAGATTACAATCATTTTAGCATTCAAGTTCAGAAAATTATATTCATGATTGTTGAGAGAAGCAGCAGCCTAAAAAACCTACTAAGTTATTAGAAGGTTAGAAAGATCAATACAACTAGGAAGCATGTGACTTATCCCTACATGATCAAAGAAGAAGAGGGAAATGGTATATAGACAGTGGATTCTCTAAGCATATGACTGGAGATAAAACACTTTTTGAAAGTTCAAATAGGACAAGGGAGGTAGTGTCTATTTTAGGGACAATGGATCAACCAAAATTCTGGGCAAAAGACTAGCAAGTGTGGGAAATTAAAAGAAAAAAGAAGATAATATTTTATTAGTCGAGAATATGAAAGATAATCTCTTAAGTGCTAGTCAGATGTGCGAATAGGGTCACAACCTCACTTTTGACTCAGAAAAATGTCGAATAAAAAACAAGGATATAGGAAAAATTGTGGCTACAGCATCCATAACTTCTAACAATGTTTACATTCTCGATGAAGGAAGAAAATAAAATTGCTACATGGGACAAATTGATGAAAGTTGGTTGTGACATAGATGATTGGGACACATAAACTTTTACAATCTGGTTAGAATTAGTAAAAAACAATTAGTAAGAGACATTCTAAGAACAACAAATCCATCAAATTATTTCTGCAAGCACTATCTACACGGGAAACAAACCGGAATCAAGTACCCAACAAAAGAATATGCTACTTCAAGACCTCCGGAATTAGTCCATTCAGATATGAGATCCTATGATAATTAGAGGAATAAATGGTGAATAATACTTCCTTATGTTCATTGATGGCTACACTCGAATGACATGGGTATTCTTCCTTCACACCAAATCAGAAACATTTGAGTGTTTCAAAACTTTTAAGAAAGCGGTTGAAAACGAAGCTGACTTAAGAATAAAGTGCTTAAGAACTCACAATGGAGGAGAATATACATCAATCAAGTTCGATAGCTATTGTGATGAATATGGAATCAGAAGATAGTTCTCAGCATCCATAAATCCACAAAAAAATGGTGTAGCAGAAAGGAAAAACAAGATTGTTCCAGAAATGGCGAGAACCATGATGAATGAGTCAAGACTTTAAGACAGTTTTTGGACACATGCCATGCATACAAATGTACATATACTCAACATATTTCTGATCAAAACAAATAGTGGCTCAACACCTTATGAATTATGGAAAGGGATACCATTTGGAAGCAAATGCTATATAAAAAGAAACGATGGTACCCTTGGAAAATTTGATTCCAGATCTGATGAAGGAATTTTTCTCAGCTACTCCTAAAAAATCAAAGCTTATAAGTGCTATAATCTGGGACTCGAAAAAGTAGTTGAATGTCCAGAAGTAAAATTTGATGAGGCATTAACTCATAGAAGACTTGGAGATGATGACTTGCCACTAGTGGAAAATTCAGATGAACAATATCAAGAAACATAAATACCACAAGAAGAGGTATATCAGTGCGAATTAGAGGAAGGAAAATCTGATACAAAATCCCCCTCTAAACATGTCCATAAAAATAATTCAGAGAGCTTGATTATTGGAGACTAAAATGCTGGTGTAAAAAATAGAAGGAGTCATAATATACCAGATGAAGAAGTGCATTTATCACTACTGTCACCAATAAAACCAAAAGGATTTACACAAGCTAAACAAGATGAGGGATGGATGAAGTTCGTGAAAGAAGAATTAGATCAAATCAGAGAGAATGAAACTTCGGAACTTGTTCCAATACCTAAGGACAAGAAAGTAATAGGAACAAAGTGGGTGTTCAGAAACAAATTAAATGAGGTTGGACAATTCGTTTGAAACAAAGAAAGATTTATTTTCAAAGGATATGTGCAAATTGAAGGAATATATTTTGAAGAAACTTTTGCTCCAATAGCACGAATGAAATCAATCAAACTTTTCTTAGCTTATGCCTGCTTAGAAAATGTCAGGGTATATCAAATGGATGTAAAGTCATCTTTTTTGAATGGTGATCTTCAAGAAGAGGTATACATTGAACAACTAGAAGGTTTCTCTTTATCCGATAATAAGGACTATGTTTGCAAACTCAAGAAATCCTTATATGGACTAAAATAAGCTCCTAGATCCTAGTACTCAAGATTGGATAAATATATGAAAAAACAAGGTTTCAAAAGAGGAAGTGTTGACAACAATCTTTATATCAAGATTGAGAATGAGAAAATTATTATTGTAGATGTATATGTGGATGAAATCATTTTTGGAAGCAATGATGACAAAATGAGTTAGCAATTTGCAAAAGACACGTAAAAGGATTTTGAAATGTCTATGCTAGAAGATTTGTCCTTCTTTCTTGGGCTACCAAATTTTACAACTAAATAACAGTATTTTCACATCTCAATTGAAATATGTAAAATAAATACTAAAATGATTCAACATGGAAGATTGTAATCCTATTTGCAGTCCCATGGTAATAGGATGTAAATTGATTAAAGATGATGATGCTAAAGAAGTATACCAAAGGCTCTACATATCAATGATTGTAAGTTTACTATATGTAACAACTTCTAGACTAGACATCATGCAAGTTATAGGACTTGTTTCTTGATTAAAAGCGACACAAAAGGAAATGTATGTACAATTAGTCAAAAGAATCTCCATATATTTGAAAGGGACCATGTATCTTGGCTTATGGTATCCGCAAAGAAAAAATATTAACCTAGTCGCATACACTGATGCAGAGTGGGATGGAAGTATTGATGATAGGAGAATCACTAGTGGAACTACATTTTTCCTAGGAAAATGTCTTGTGTATTGGATCAGTAAAAAACAACCATCCATGGCATTATCTACAACAAAAGCTGAATACATCGCCGCAGAAGCCTCTCGTTCACAGGTAGTATGGATGAAGCAGACTTTGAAGCATCTTCAAGTTAACATAAAACAACCAATACAAATTTTGTGTGACAATGCAACTGTTGTAAGCATCTCCAAAAATTCTGTTATCTACTGCAAAACCAAGCACATTCCCATCAAGTATAATTTTGTAAGAGAGCAAGGAGCATAAAATGTTATCAAGCTAGAATATGTTGACACCAAGGAACAAATTGCAAATATATTCACAAAACCTCTTCCCATGGTGCATTTGCATATGTCAGAGAAAAATTTAGTGTGGTTCTAAATCTTCAACATGAGGAGAACCAAAACAAAGAAGAGTAAATTCAATAAATAACAAAGAGTACTATGCAGTAGGAATGTAAGGATGACATACAAGATCACTGCAAAGAATATGATGAAGTGTTGTGACAGAAACAAAAAATAAAAATGGGAATTGCAGTATAACATCCACTCCATAAAAAGGCAATAAAAGATGACTATGAAATCACTCAAAAGAATGAAGCCTAAAGTCAGGCGGATTTATCCCACAATCAAAATATGAGTTTAGGTGCAAAATACAAAAGAAGAATTCTCAGGGCACAATTGTTCTCTTTGCCATTGATTTCAAAAAGGGAGAAATGCATGAAGTTGACACATGAAGATACTAGGAGAAATGCATGAAGGTGATTAAAGCTGAGGAGAAATGTGAAATGCATGAAGTTGACACATGAAGATACTAGGAGAAATGCATGAAGGTGATTAAAGCTGAGGAGAAATGTGAAATGCATGAATGTTGTCAAAGATAAAAAGAAACTTGATGACAAAGGGGAAGAGAATAAAGTATGTAGCCAATGTGAAAGAGCATGAAGTCTTGAGAAATACAACTAATGTAAAAGAGAAATGAAGTCTTAAGCCTTGAGGATTATAGTTCAGTGTGAAATACCATGGAGTCTTGAGAACTGCAGCTAATGTAAAAGAGCATGAAGTCTTGAAGACTATAGAAATGAAAGAGCGAAATACTTGAAGAAGTATTATGAAGATATAATTTGCGTAGATATGACATGAGCACTGTATAGTTCGTATAGGAACGCAATAGTAAAAAATACCGAAGAATTCAGGGGGAGCATGTAGATAGGGGGAGAACTGTGACCAGTAAACAAATGAAGCACATAGTTAAAATAAAATCATGCACAACTTCATAAGGTGTTGAAATCAATGCCCAAGGGGGAGATTGTTAAACATTGGTTTTCATTGATATCAACTAAATATGATGTCAAGTGTTTGACCATCATCCAATGTCAAAGAGGATGTCAACCGATTCAGTATGAGTCATTGATATCAGCACAAGCCAAAGTGGATACAAGAGCTCAATAGGAATATGAAGAAGGCACTTTGAGGAAGTATACTACACATAATGAATGAATCATGAACATCAAAAGTATATGCACAAGAGGTAAAGGTGACATATATGCAACATTGAAGTATATCCAAAACACATACATCTAAAGAAAACAAGAAGCATACATGTGCAAGATGACTAAAATAAAATGGATTTGAGTATGAAAAAGTATATCGAGTCACTGCATCCATTCCATATGAAGATGCTTACAATATCTTGGAGCTTATCTATAAGAGAAGACTTGAATCAAGGATGCATTAAACATGCAACTTTGGAGTATATCTAAGAGATACTTTCACGAAGAAGATATCAAGGAGAACATCATTGATTCTGAAGTACATAAGATGACACTTCATACAGATCCAAAAAGGACACATCATGATGATTTTGTTCAAGAAGGAACACAAGAAATATAATCTACATCATGATGTCCTTGAGCAAATATTGAGTCCACCAAGTCATTCTCTATCATGACAACAAATGCAAAGAACTTGGTTCGACAGTGGCTCAAGTGCCCAAACTGTCAACTAGATGATTGGAACAATGGGACAAGCAAGATAGCAAGTCTAATTGTCGCTTAGTCAACAGTTGGGGAGTACATTGGAAGAAAGGAATAGTAGATGGTCGGACAATCCTGAAAGCATGCAAGAACAACTAATCAGACGAAGCCTTCAAGTGGTGAAAAGTGCACAAGTTCCTAAATGGGTACGATTGGTTGAATATCACAATGGACAAATGCTACAACCGGCAAACAACATGTGCGCAAGTCCCACAAGTAGGAAGAAGGCAGAGGTGAAGGTCCCACAATTGAAATTTTGGAATATGCGCAGGTTCTGCGGTGTTCCAATACATCAAGGACGCATCACCAAATTGTAATGATAAGCATGGGTCACAATCCCACTAAGAAAGAGCCAGGAATGCGTTGATTATATAAAATGGTAATAACTTAAAGGTGCATTACCCACAAGGGATGGTACAACAAAGATCAGGAAAAAGGTGAAATATTGCGCACATACCGGAATGCAATGGTACATCTAGAGTGCAAGGGAACATCACCAAGGTATAAAGTCCCACTAAGTTATGGATCCTGAGGGTGCTTGATACATAAGATATGAAACATCAATAGAGAATATGATGACACGTGTAATATGTATGATCCATGAAGTATGGAAGAAGGGATGCCACAAATGACTTGCAAGCATACAATCCGTGCAGGACATGTATAAATAGATATGTGGAAGTAGAAGCAACAAGACTGCAAGTCAAGTGTAACTTTTAGTTTGTTTCTCATGGAATTAAGGGGCTCATGGACAAAACATAATGATCTAACAAAGATTCAGATGCACACACTCAACAAAACGAAGTTTTGATGGTGCCTAGAATGATGCAGTAAGATTGTGACGATTGTACAAATGGTGAAATGAAGAATTGGCAAAGAATGTGTAAGTGCTGAATATTTTGATGGACTGTATCACAAGTCAGCACGTCGATAGTCACATAAGTTGGAAAGACAGAAGCACAGACACAGAATCAAGGAATATTAGATATTGCTGATGTAGATGAACTAAAGGGATAGTGTGTGAAGTTGAAGATTACATATGATGCACAACAACAGAATGAAAACTGAGTCAGACAGTCACATCATGATACAAATTATTTGATATAAGTGAATTATATTGAACGAACCAAACATTTTATTCACATGAGATCCTAGATGGTATGAATGACATCGACACTTATTTAGACACATCATAGGTGCGCAGTTACCACTATTACTGGTGCTTCTCTTCAATACAACATACCATAAATAGAAAGCACAGTATCAGTTGAATATTGCAGTCACATAGAGAAGTGTGTTGAACCAGAAGCGCAGACTGCAATATCAGCAAAGCAAACAAGCCAAGAAGTAAGTCATCAGCAGAGGTACTAATTGAGAAGATGGAGAAGTCAATTGATGTATGCAACGCAATAACATAATATAGTCTGCCTACAAAAGCTGCACACAATAGAAGCATCATTAGAAGACCTGAAGAAGTGCATGGAGTTGAAGAACTACAAGAAAACAAAGCATATTAGATGTCAAGGCAGTCGGACCCGGAAAGGGGATAGGGAGTTGGAGCTTCCTTATGTCAGTTCCTATAAAACAACAAGAATATAGTGATTTGTAGCTTCCTTCAGGTTGGAGCCTATAAAATAAAGTGACAGGGGGTCGGTGCATCCTTCTACGTTGTGTTGGAGAAAACTTAGGGGGTTGGAGCCTCTTTCCAGTTGGTTCTAGTAAACACATGAAGTTGGTGATTTCTTGAATGTATTCTTTCATACTATAAAGAATTATTTTGTGGTTTTATCCCATTTGGGGTTCCACATAAAATTATGTGTGTTATGAGTTGATGATGTGGTGCATGTCATTGTGAATGTTTATTTACTGGTGCATAACAGATGATGAATCTTAAGTAAAGTATAATCTATTAAAGAAGGTAAAAATATGCTAATAATTGTGCTAATATTGATTCACCCCCACATTCAGTATTAAATTGATTCCAACAACGCCATGATCTAGTGGGATCATGTGTAGAAGGAAAGAAAAAAAAGGGAAAAGACAAAATTAAGACCTAGAATAAGATAGCGAAAAAATTGCGAGAATTTTTTTTGGCTTTAGACTATGCAAAGACCTATTTTCGCACGTTTCATAATTTGAAGCAAAACCTATCCATTGTGGAAGAACTAACAATTTTTTTTATCAGTTGTCCGTTCATGTGGATTACCATGAAACTCATGAAAAACTAGATGCAAGGTATGTGAATTGCTTGAAATTTTCTATTCAATACTATTTGAGCATGCATAGAGTTCACATTGTGGAAGAGGCATACCAATTAGCCTTAAAATATTAGGAAAAGTAAAACCAACAATTTGCTCAAAGGAATAGAGGGTGAAGGAGGGGTACATCGCCTGCCTCATGGGGTGGTTTTAACTATGGAAGCGGTGAATAATCCCAAGGAGTTGAGGAATCAAAAAATGATTGACAAGATAACTTGAATCAACTACGAGGAAGAGGATTTCAGAGGGTTGGAGGTTGCAGTGGTGGAAGAGGAAGACCTTATATGTGTTTTAGGTGTGGAGTAGAGGGCCATGGAGAATTTGAATGACCAAGTTATAACATGCAAGAGATGAAGCAAGGACAACAATCTACTTTAAACTTGGTCCAAGATGGGAGTAAATAAGAAGGAGCTGATTCTACCCAATATGGGGGAGAATCTCATGATACAGAGGCCAATGGTGATTCCCAAAAAAGAGAAAATATAGTGTAGCAATGATAAAGATTCATGGCTATGGAAAAATATTTTTTGAACTAGGTGCACTTTCAGGGGAAAGGTATGTCAAGTTATTGCTGATAGTGGCAGTTATGAAAATATGGTTCCCAAAGAGATGGTAGATAAGTTGAAATTATGATGTGAAACAAATCCCCATCCTTATCGAATTGCATGTTTCAAAAAATCCAATGAAGTCACCATTAATAAAAGATGTTTGATTAGGTTTTCCATCAGTAAGACTTATAAAGATGAAGTATGGTGTGATGCCATTATGATGGATGCATGTCATCTGTTATTGGGGAGGCCTTGGCAATATGATAGAAAAGTCATGCATGCTGGAGAAAATAATATCTACACCTTTTCGAAGGATGGATCAAAGGTTGTCTTATTGGACCTTAAGGATGAAGGGAAAGCTGAGAATATGTTGTCAGAAAGAGAGCTTGTTAAGGAAATGAAGACATCTAGATTCTGCTATGCATTAATAATGCAAAAGGAGACAAGGAAGACAACCAACACCTATTGAAGTGGCCAAGGTACTAGAAGAATATGTTGATGTTATCCATGGTGAACTAACTGATGGTCTTCCATCGAAGAGGGATATTCAACATCACATTGATCTAATCCTAGGATCATCTTTACATAATCAGGAAGCCTATAGGATGAGTCCTACACAACATGCAGAGCTCAACTAGCAAGTAACAAAGATTATCAAGAAAGGTCTAGTAAGAGAAAGCATGAGTCCCTATGGCGTAGGTCAGCATTGTTGACTACAAAAAAATATAATACATGGAGGATGTGCACAGATAGCAGTGCAATCAAGAAAATTACCATCAAATATTAGTTTCTTATATCAAGCTTGGATAACATGATGAATGTGCTAGCCAAAGCTAAGTATTTCAGTAAAATTGATTTTCATAGTGGATACCATCAGATCCGGAGTCACGAAGGGGATGAATGGAAAACTGCTTTCAAGACCATGGATGGACTATATGAATGGATGGTGATGTCATTCGAGCTATATAATGCACCTAGTACCTTAATGAATTTGATGAATACTATGCTTCGGTCTTATATTGGTAAGTTTGTTGTTGTTTATTTTGATGACATTATAGTTTTCAGTAATAACAAAGAGGATCACTTGCAACATTTAAATATTATATTGGATGTGTTGAGAAAACATCAACTTTATGCAAAACTGAAGAAATATAGGTTCATGCAAGAAGGATTTATGTTTATGGGTTTTGTCATCTCACCAAACAGAGTCAAGATCGATTCGGAGCAGGTTAGAGCAATTTTGGAGTGACCTATTCCTAGGAGCATAATAGAGGTAAGAAGTTTTCATGGGATAGCCATTTTTTACTGAACTTTTATTCAAAATTTTAGTGGCATTGTAGCACCTATAACAGATTACACCAAAGGCATAACATTCAAGTGGACCAATGAAGCTTAGGAAAGCTTCAAGTTTCTAAAGAAGAAGGTAACTGAGGCACCGATATTAGTCCTACCCGATTTTGATAAAGTGTTTGAGGTACGCTATGATGCCTCACATGTAGGCATTGGAGTTGTACTTAGCCAAGCATGTAGACCAATTTCATTTTCTAGTGAAAAGTTGAATGAGGTAAGAAAGAACTAATCCACATATGATGTATAAGTTTATGCAATTGTGCAAGCATTGCGACATTGGAGGCATTATTTAGTGCTAAAAGAGTTTTTGTTATTTACCGATCACATTGCATTAAATTATATATAAACACCCAAAATAAATTGAACAATAGACATCCAAAATGGGTCTCTTTCTCACAACGCTACACCTTCGTTCTGAAGCACAAGTCAGGAAGGAAAAATCATGTTGCAGATGCTTTGAGTCAGTGCACTATTCTTTTGAAAACCATGGAAAATCAAGTAGTTGGGTTTGCTACATTGAAGGATCTCTATGCACTTGATAACAGTTTTAGAGAGATTGTGGAACAATTGATGAATCGAGTCACTAGGAACATGGACCTTATTCAGGGTGAATATTTTATGCAATATGGCTACCTCTTAAAAGGAAATTAACTATGCATTCCAATTGGTTCTGTGAGAGAAAATTTTATCAAAGAACTTCACAGTAGTGGCTTGGCAGGACATTTTGAAAGGATAAGACACTAGCCTTAATCGATGATAAATATTATTGGCCAAAGATGAAAAAGGATATAACCAGGTATGTGGCACAATGCAAGATTTGTCAAATAGCTAAGGGACACTAACGGATACAGGGTTGTACATGTCATTACGTATACCCACATACCCATGGACAGATCTAAGCACGGAATTTGTGTTAGGGATCCCAAACACACAGTGAAGTAATGATTCTATTTTTTGGTTGTTTATAGGTTATCTAAAATGGCCCATTTCATTGCTTGCAAGAAAACTAGTGACTCATCAAGGGTGGCAATTTTTTTTTTTCAGAAATTGTTAGATTGCATGGTGTTCCAAAAACTAATACCTTTGATAGAGATACTTGGTTCTCGGGTCCTTTTTGGAGTACTTTATGGATTAAAATGAGGACTAAATTACAGTTCAACAGTGCCTATCACTTCCAAATAGATGGAAAAACTGAGGTAGTAAATCAAAGTTTGCGAAACCTGTTACGGAGCATTACTGGAGAGAAGCCCAAGCAGTGGGATTTGGCATTACCTCAAGTAGAATTTTCCTATAAGATTTGAGTGAATAGATCTACAGGTAAATCTTCATTTCAGATTGTTTACTATGGAAATCCTATGGTTGTCCTAGATTTGGTGCACCTATCACTTAGAGATAGAATTGGTGATGATGGAGAAGTATTTGCATAACACATTCAATAGTTACAACAACAAGTGAGACAAAATATGCAAGCCAATAATGAGCAGAAAAAAATTATAAAAGATGAAATGAAGATCAAAATTTTATTGGCACGTCAAAATACACCAAGTCTGAAGGGAAGATGCAAATTTGTACACGATGACAAAGTTTGAGTTGAATTTAGAAATTGGTCCTATCTTTGATGTTCTTGTGGGAATGGCCAAGTTTTCTAGAATTGGCATTGCTAGCATTGGAACACACATTATATGAATTAATGGCATAATCAATGAATGCTAACTGGTGTATGCATCAAACAACAAACTAGGAGGCAAATGTTATCTTTTTCTGATATTGGAGTAGTTGTAAACGACTATTGATAACAACTCAAGCCAAATAAATTTGACAAGGATTTAAAAAAGGATACAGGATCTAACAAAGGTGTTTTCTTTAGAATCAAATAGCTAGTGCGAAGGCCTGTTGAAATGGAAGGCATAGTGTGAAGTGGCTTCTTGTAAATGTATAAATGAAGATTTTCTATTTGCAATTTTCAGGAACTAGAATCTACATAGATTTCTTGCAATGGGAAAAAAATTGAATATGCCATGTAGCAATTTTTTTTTAACAAAGCAAGGACATGTGCATCATATGCATGTTTATGAATATGTCGCAAGGATGAATGGAAAGAAGGATTTAAATCCATAGCACAGTGAAAAAATAGAAGTTGTATAACACTTTTTTTTCTTTTTCTGGTAGTAGATGATGATTACAATATATTTATTTTTATTTTTTTTATTTTCAATAAAGAGTGTTTGACTGTGCAAAAAAAAGTATTTGATTTTTTATTTTTCATATTCTCTTTGGAAGCTAAGCATATAGATGCATAGAAAATTCTCAATTGCACAAAAAGACATGAATTGTAGAAATCTAGATTGAATCTTTGTCCAACACAATCCCAAAAAAGGTTCAATGCTTGCGACAATGGTAGAGAAACAACAGTGCATTTTCATACCTAGGGTTCAAAATTTCTTAATGGAAATGACTCTATTGTTCATTGATAGAGTTAACAGTCCTTCACAGTAGAGTTTGTGCAGGTTGAAAATTGTTAATGAAACACTATTTGAATGCTCTTGATGTGAGACATTTACAACAATAGGGCAATATTGTTTCAACTGTGGCCTGTGGAGTGTGCATTCGATGAGACCATCTTCTGTCTCCAATTTGAATTCTAAATTGTGCTCATATGTAATTGTTTCTTTGTGATTGTGATATGCACAAATAGTGGAATTTTGAATCATTGGAAATTTAAATTCATCACAGATGAATTTAAAAGGCGGCGCAAATGTATTTTTAGCTCTAAGTGTTCCATATATCTGTGACATTTTCTAAGAGGAAGAAGTTATGAAAAACACATGGAAATATAAAAAAAAATTGAACACTAGAAATGCGTAAATCATTTACATGATCAACGACAATTGTTGTTTACTTTTACTAATTTTTTCCCCATGTTCTATTTTGATTTATATTTCCCGAATAGATCAAGATGAAAATGACTTAGATAATGACATTGAAAAGTATAGGTTGTGCAAATGCGGCAACATTTGCATTCTAAACATCAACTGTAACCTACAATAATTAATCATGTCTGGTGTTAGAACAAAGAAAGGGTACGAAACTACTTTGATGGTGCTTGATTCAAAGCAGACCACAAGCTCTGATTGAACTACTTTTGGTTCATGCAAAGTGCTTTAACAAAAGGAATTGTGTACATATAACACAGGCAGATGGGCATTTTTTGCACCACCTCTAAGCTATGGATTTCAATATTTTTTTTTAAATTCTATGCTAGGACACTATGAAGATGTGCAAAGAAGCAATGTACGTTCAACTCAACATAGTCAATGTGCATAAACCTCTTTAACAACTATCCTTTGCAGGGAAAAACACCACAAGGAAAATTTCATAAACAAGGGAGAGCAATATAACTATTGAAAATTATGATAACAATGTGAAGGTATTTGATAAGGTGCGATTTGAATACATCTAGATTTGGACAGAAGTCTATGTCCATACTAGTAGTAACTTGAGTTGCTGGAACATGTCGTTAAAAATATCATCTAACAAATTATCACATATTGCTATTTCAGCTGCTGACATAGGTATCACTTTTCAAAGGTATGAAGAGAGGTCACAAGAAATGATATTTCATATAAACTGGATAGAAAAAAGGTCAATTTTGGAAAGCAGGTGCAAGATCAGTACTCTATAGGGAACACAGAAGCAACAATTGTCTACAGGTAAAATCAATTCTATTTTTTATTTCCATGGGAAAATTGCATACAGAATTTGCACAAAATTTGAGCACATTTTGATTCATTGAATTGCAACTCGAGTTTCAAATGCTAGAACATGGAACAAAACTAGTAAGGAACCTATGCTTTTTATTCAATGACTAGAATCAAATTATGTATTGCATAATCATCATTCAGAGGATCAATAAACATGGACTAGGAGGTCTTTATCATGTGATTGCCTCTGCCACCATTTCTTACTATGTTTTTGAATAGATAAAAAGGTGGCCCATCAGCTGCAAGTTGTTTTTGTACTTGGAAGAAAATGTTTTTGTTTGCTTCATTCACTTGACCCTAGCAAAGCAACAGGAAACAAGAATCATATATCCATGACAGATGTAAATGCTAGAACTGAAAATTATTAAGGAATAACATTTATGTATGGGAAGGTGAATTTACAGTTGCATAGTAATTTTTTGTTTCACCATCCCTAATGTAGAAATACAATTGCTTGTTGTTGTACTGGCTTTCCACAGTAATAACAGTGATAGAGCCAATGACATAGGATTTGTCTGATGAAATGAGCTCACTGATTGTCATGTTTGGTGGTAGGAACCGCATTTTGCACCCTTACTTAATTGGATCTAGTATGGTGTTTCCAAATATTGATATGGAAAATATTGCATCCCCACAGTCATATTGTCCTTTTTTTTTAAGATCAAAGCCACTTATTCTGATACTTCTTCCAGCTGAGAAAAAATTCCCAAAGTGCGTGATTAAGTTATCGTTTATGGTAGCTGTAATGGTCATAAGGCCATGTCTATCTAAAAGATCTGCATGCATAATTTTTGTTTTTACAGGGAATTTTTGTTGCCGATTTTGTGCACTCCCATAGACTACCAAGATGTCCCCTTTGAAGACATTGTTACGTGGCTTTGTGCATAGGTCTATGATAGTAGATTATTCTATCGCTGCATGCTTTAATCTGGAGTTGCAATTGCACAAGAAAGAGAAAACAAAAGTAAAAAACAGTGGAAAGAGCAACTGTTCATAGCAAATGCTGCAATGAACAGAATATGCTGGACACATATTCTTTTACAATGTTTCTGGTCTAAATTCTAATAGAAGTACACAAATTCTTATTATATTCAATTTAATCTTGGAAACATAAAAGAGGCCAACCACTTTGGGCTGCTAGTTGCTGGAACTGCCACTACTATTGCACCTATTGTCATTGTCATTGTTTCTTTCAGTTGTTGTGAAGTGGGAACACCTTTTTCTACTGTCGAATTGCTAGGTGTTCACATCACGTGCAATATATGTTTCCCTTGAGAGATGTTGCTTTGTTATGATTTTTCTTCAAGAATTATGAATAGGTTTGTTTCAACTTGCATGTGGAATGCAATATTAAAACCTAAACAAAATTGGAATTCAAATTTTACATTCATATAGAACAAAATAAAGGAAACAAAAAAGGATCAAGTATTAAAGAGGTAGTGAAATGTGCGACAATGAAGCCACCCTTTTTTAAACTAGAGAAATTAATATGCAAACAATTCTTTGTTTTCGCTAGTCAAAGAGGGGAAAGTGTCTTGATAAAAAATTTGCGATTGTCTGTTTTTTTTCCCCTTTTTTTAAACTGAATTCATAAATGCATATTGGTTAAAAATTGAATTTTGCAAGACATTTATATTTCAAAAATCATTTCATTTGGTGTCTAGCATTGTTCCTGATGTTATCAATCTCTGAGTTTGTTCTATTGATCAAAAAAATTGACAAAAGGAAAACATCAAAAACAGCATGCCATGCAAAGTATTATGGGGCTATGCGAAGTTGTTTAATTGCAAGAAACAAATGTACCTACAATGCTGCAAATGTATTTGTGATTCAAATGCAATGTTTCTCCATTTATTTTTTTAACATAGCAAAAGCTAGTGAAAATGACCAAACATAGATAGCTTTGATGTGTGCAATGAACTCTATAAGTGGAGATTGTTTCAATTGTTTTTTCCAGGAATTTATAGCAAAGTGATATAATGGTTTGTCTAATAAGCCTCTAAAACATTGAATTCAATGCTATCGCTATACAAATTAGTCCTGAAATGATCAAGCATGGAAGCGACATTGTTCATTGCCTTTGTTGTTTTCAAATGAAGGCCTTTTCTTTACATATAAAACCACAATTTAGCCTCTGATGATATTTATTTCTGCAAAATGTCAATGTTGAAGTCACCATTCAACAAAACTTGTGTGCTGAAATTGTTATTGAACAAACTGCAATGAAGAATGTTAACAAGTGTATCGAAGCTGCTATGTGGCTTATTATAAATATTGAAAAGTTTTAAAGTGTAATTGTCAAGTGCTAGATCAATGGAAATTTCCTCAGCAAAATTGTTTGTATAAATTTATGTATTAATTACAACAATGTTTTTCCTAATCAAAGGAAGGATACCATGAACTGAATATGTTGCTATGCAGTTTTATTTTTCCACAATAGTTGATTCTCTGGGAGGAAAATGCATGTGGGTTTCTTGCAGACATAAAATGTATGTTTGCATCAGTTCATGATCAATGATAACATCTTCAATAAGCAAACTACATGTGTTCAATGAAGAAATCAAATAATGGATAGCAATTGGCATTGAAAGCAATCCATATTCAAATTTCCATTGTCGATGGTTATTCTAGTCGGTTTAAAAGATATAGACAACTGGTATCTTTCACATGAGAAATTGCATTGTACACAAGGCCATGTTTTATTATTCCTTTTGGATCAAATGCAAGTTTCTCCATTGTAAGCCTCTATGCTATGTGTATTGTTCATGCACATGCCAACTGAACTGGAAATAGCGCTTGCATAATGTGACAATTATTTTGAGATGTTATTTGTACTACGATTCTTTTGATCGGTGTCCAATTTCTCATAGTTTCTAGTCTGTAGAGATGTTGCAACAATTCATTGTTGCATCCCTACTTTTGGGTTTGCAAACACAATCCAGACAATGTCAATAGCTTCTTGTCTATAATATCTAAACATCCATTCTAAACCATTGACTAGTCCATCCTCAATTGAGTAATTCCCCTTATTAATTCAACAAGCATGGTTTTTTTCAAAACTATTGTAGTTGGTAAAGGAATTGTCTTTTATCCAATGAAATTGCTTTCAGATGTTCGATTTTATTGACTTTTTCTATTAGCGTGAACATCTATGTCTGCATCGTTTCTATCATATTTGAATTATGTTCTTGGACATCTTTTTTTAATCTCTTTTGTAATGGAAAATATATGAAAATATTGGATCCATCGGTGGTTGCTTGCAACAATGTCTATTTAAGAAATTGATGTCATCAATTGTTTGGGAGCATGCTCTAATTCTATTCAAGACAGAGATGAATTATTTGTTTTTTTTTGTCTTACTACTATCCTCACGCCATAGAACTTTATAGAGTCAGCCCAAAATATATATGGAAATGTTTCTTTCTTAAATATTGACTATTCAAATATCCAAGAATCATGAATAGGATGAACTTGTTACAGGTCTCCACAGAAAATGACATCAACACCTCCAAAGGGTTTTGTTGGTGTATGCATGATTTCGTGCATTCTTTTGTCTATGTTATATAGCATTCGACATCCAATCAAGGAAATCCAATCAATCAAAAAAAACATGAAATTGTTCATATTCTTTTGTCAATAAATCTAGTGTATTTTAGCTCAAAGAAGGACATTTGACAAGGAGAAAGGCAAGTGCAAAGCATAATGAATTGTACTTCCATTTTCTCGGTATGCTACTTTTCTAGTAAATGTAACCACTATCCCTTTTTTAGAGGGTCGCTTTCACTAAATATTTCATAGCAATATAACAAGCTGTGGAAAAGTGCTTACGTGGTATGATATTTGCCTATTCCAGCTCCTCCTTATATGAATACATGGATTGGAACTGAAGCATTATTAGTTTTCCTTGCATTGGTTTCTTTCATTATTGATCATTGTTCATTATTCAATGCTCTTCTAAGTGCATGGTACTCATCAATGCTAGGAAGGAATGGTTTTCTTGACAAGTTGAATATTGTTATTAGGTTGCATTGCATCATAGGAAGGTTTTGTTTGAGATCATGTTGGATGTCATATTGATCAAACATTGACATAGACTTTGATTTTTCTTGAGGAAGAGAAAGGTGAGGTATCTGTTCAATTTCAATTGCAATTTTCTCAATTGCATTATCAAGATTGCCCCATTTTGATGATTTTCTTGCTATAAACATTTTTTTGATAAGGTATATTTTCTTCTTCTAGTGTATTAATGTTTTTTGCCATATGCTAGATCAATTTTTCAGCAATATCCAATTGCCTCTATGAGGAACAAAAAAACATCATTTTTTCTAGAGTTATAAAAAAAATTTGGATATTTTTATCTGTTATTGTTAAGAGGTGTAATCTCAATGGTCCTAAGTTGGTTAGTTAGTTGAGTCAATGGTCCTAAGTTAGTTGAGTTAGGTCATTAGTCGACCCATGGTTTACACTGGCCCATAGTATTGGCCAGTGGTTTTGGCCATATGTGAAACTATATATATGTGTCTTAATAATGAGAACGCAATCAATATGCTCGTTTATGTTTCTGCTCTTTATGGTCTGTGTATTGCAAACTTCAACATTGTATCAGAGCGTATAGCCTGATCCATACCTTTTGTTGTTGGGTAAGGCTTTTCACATAGTGGAAAGCACACATGTGTAGATCAGCTCTGATCATGGTATCAGAGCTCACGGCCTAATCCTTCGATCTTGTTTTTTGCGTAAGCCTTTTCAGAAGTTGGAGAGCACACACACACGGGTGGAAGTTGCAGCATGGAACATAGACGGAACACTTGGGCCACAACAAAAATTTGGGTGAAAAAAAAAAATGGTCTTGAAGGGAGGCTGTCGCACCCTGCCTAAAGGAAAAGTGTGACGGTGTCACACCTTGGCTGAGTACAACTTGCGACGATCGTCGCAAGCTTGCTTGGAGGAAAACTGTGACAATAACCTTGGACTTATAGGATTTTGTCTGTCACACCCCATCATCGCACTGTGTCAGTTAGTAGAGTGCGACGATCAGTTTAACTATTGTCATACTCCATGGAAAGAATGAACATGAAGTCGATCTCAAATCCAATGCTGAACAACGAGATCTCAGAGAAGATATAGTTTTTAAAGAGAAATATTGCTGACGCTGAGCCAAAATATTGGGCAATGTTCCAGATTTGATTGCAGATGATTGAGTCTTGCATATTTTGTCCAAGAAGACCCTCTGTAGAAAAAGGGCAGAGAAGATCTGAAGATTGAAGGACCACTAATCTTGAAGAAAACCAAGAAGATCGAAGATGGTGCTAGAAGAGCTACCAGAAGAAATCGAAGAGGTAAGAAATCTATTAACTTCAATAGGTTCATGGCAAACCTTTGATGGAGACAATTATGATTTATGGTCATTAAAAATTAGGGATCTATTAAGGTCACAAGATCTGTGGCATTTTGTAGCTGAGAATGATCCTATAGATCTAGCTACATTTGAGAATTTGATAGAGTATCAAAAGGAAAGAAGGAAAGTTGTTGCCTTAAGTATCATACAAAATGGTATAGACTATTCCATCTTTCATAACATTTTAGACTCTTCTACTCCCAAAGAATCTTGGGATATATTGAAAGCAGAGTTCAATGAAGAAGAACCTGAAGAGGATGAAGCAGAGTTCAGTAAAGGGGAACCTGATGTAGAAGAAGATGAAGTAGAGTTCTCTAAAGAGGAACCTGAAGAAGATGAAGCAAATTTCTCTGAAGAGGGACCTGAAGAAGATGAAGCAGAGTTGAGTGAAGAAGAACCAGTTTACTTTGCAAGCCATGCAAAGCACCATCAATCCCACAGTGAAGTGGAAGACAGCCAAGAATATTGTGTTTATGTTGCATCCAATGATCAAGTAAGCTTAGCAAAGCTTGTTGATCTAGCTCTTTTTGTTGATGAAGGTGAAAATAAACCTGTCAATGTAGAAGTCCCTAGTGACGTGAGTAAGAGTCTCTCAGAAATGGAGACAGTTGATAGAAGCAGTAAAAGTCTCTTAGAGAAAGAGACGGTTGTTAGCAGCATAGAATTTGCAGCAGCCAATTCATCAAAGAACCAGAAAACTAGAGGTTTTGAGGGAGCTATATGAGCAGACTCCCATTATTGATGACCAGTATGAGTATGCTCTATTTCCCTATCAGCCCACAATTTTTTAGGAAGCAGTGAAGGATGCACATTGTGTACAAGCTACAACAGTCATTGAGAATGATGATGTAGCTTCCATTAAAACACCAAAAGAGGAAGATGAAGATATGAATGCTCTCCAAGAAGAGTTGAAATATATGTATCCTTTTTCTGACAATAATTCTGAGTGTGCAGGTAAAATGGACAGCAACATACAATATGTTGAAATAGAAGAAGAAGAATACTTGCACTATGTTCCAGGACCAATGGAAAGAAATAACACTGTTTATTGTGCATAAGACAAAGAAGATGCTGAAGAATACCTACTTAGCATCAAGTTCAAGAAGACAAAGAAGAAGCAGACCAAGTACACATCAAGGAAGAAAGTTAATATTAAGTTTATTTGAATGAAATGTATGCCTAGCTGAGACATAGACCAGCACGCAGAACACTTAGACATTGATAGTGCTAACCACACCATCCCACTTGAGATTAAGGGGGTGTGTTAAAAGTTTTAATCTCAATGGTCCTAAGTTGGTCAGTTAGTTGAGTCAATGGTCCTAACTTAGTTGAGTTAGGTCATTAGTCGACCCATGGTTTACACTGGCCCATAGGATTAGCTAGTGGTTTTGGTCATATGTGAAACTATATATATGTGTCTTAATAATAAGAAGGCAATCAATATTCCCCTTTATGCTTCTGCTCTTTATGTTCAGTGTATTGCAAACTTTAACAGTTATAACGAACGTAGCATATGATACATGGCCTATTTATTTTCCTTGTATTTTCATTTGTGCAAGAATAGCGAGATGAATATTCCGCTAAGAAAATATTTTCAAGCTCAATGGGGTGTGTTATGTATTTGTATATAATCAAAGGTGATATAATGTCATCTGTTTCATTTGGCTCTTTTTGTAGCAGTAATGGTCATTTGAGCACAATTATTTTCTTCATATCTGGAGAAGTATTGATGAAAATTGATTTTTTATGATGAATGAAGAGGAAAATACATCACAATATGAGCTTCCTGTTTTCTAGACATTTGTTGCATGTTCAAAAGTACATTCATGAGTCTGCGTATCGTCTCGATATTCCCTTCATTTTCAAATATGCATTGATCTTTAGTCTTTTTAAAGGTATTTGTCATAGTTATATCCATCTTGGTTATGTAAGAGCGAACATATGTTGTCGTTGCATAGGAATCTAATATATATTGTGCATTTGTGTTTGATTTCCATAGGCTTGGAGCTAGTTTTGGAAATGGATTGTTCCAAATATCGGAAGGATCTCTCTTCAACATTATAGTAGCATGGGAAATTGAATATTCTAGTAGCAATATGTAATCATCTCTACTTATTTGTATCTCTTGTAAGAACCATTCAAAAGACATATTCTTAGCAAATTCTTTATGTTCAATGACAAAGAACATTTATTTTTATTTTTTCCTCAATAAATCATCGTTGGTTGCAAGTGGCCCTAAATCCATAGTTTTTTCAATGGGAGGAATTGGGAAATTCAATCTACAACTAGAATGCCGATGTTTTTTGCATGTATTTGTATGATGATGTGTTTGAATCTTTGTCAAGTTTTCATCTAGTAATGACAAGTTGTGGATATGTAGCAGTTAATAAATTTGACAATTTCATTGTTATTATTTTTCCATATATTAGTGCATATTGAATCCAAATCAATCCATGTTCATGTTCATTCTCTCTTTAGCAACAAATATTTTAACCCTCCTATTCTGTGTTTGTAGTAGCAAGTACAAAGAACCCGATTTATTCTAATTAGGAAATCAATGGTCTCTTCCAAGGGACTATCATTTGTTTTTCCCTAATTTTTTCTTTCAATTTCATGTAAGCTATTGCATAAAGGAGTCCAATGATGCTTAGTGCTTGAGAAAGTTACAAAAAATGTAGGAGGACCAAGTTGTCTAATCATTCCGAAAAGGTCTTTTTTCATGATTTCAAAGTAAGCAGGTAATGTTCTAATTGCTTTCAATGAATGATATCCAATTTTTGAGAATTTTTTGAAGATTTTTTTTTATTTGGCATCCTCTGAGAATAGTTTTTTCCCTTTCAATTATCCTATACGAATTGATATCCAAGCAATGTTTGACAATTTCTTTATAGGAATTTTAACTACTTTGAAGAAGAGATTTGTGCCATGTGACTCAAAATCTGTTTTCTCATGCTCTAATTCTCAACACGCTACTTACTAGTATCTAAATCTATGCAATGTGTCTTTAGGCCTACTTGATCCAAAAAACAATGTGGGGAATTTAATTCTTCAGAATATTTATCCTGGAACATGCCCAGAGGACAAAATTTTCTAAATGCGCAATTTCAATAGTGTTATTGTCCAAGTCATCAACTGGGTGAGTTTCTCCATATCCATGTATAAATGTTTTTTATATTGGCTTGATGTCATGTATATCCTCAATTGCCTCTTCTGATGGCAAGGGTGATGGAATTTGAAATTCTAGTTGGGATCTTTTCTTGAACTTTTCATCCTAATCAATGTTAATGGGAATGCCCTCAATTTTGTAAAGGTTTGTTTTACATAGGTCATTGAGCGTGGCCATGAAAATGTTTGCGTGAACATTTCCAAATACAAATGCATTTTTGTATTCCAATTTTCACTTTATCATTATGGAAGTTGTCATAGTATCATCTAATGTTCTAGGAAAAGTTATTTGAACCTTGTCCAAGTCTATAGACACATTGATAATTGTGCCAGTTAGGCCAATTTGAGATCTTTTATACCTCAATTGTCTTATATGTGAAAAATCCATTCATGGTGACACTAGGTGTTCCTCCAAAGGATTCAAGGTAGCAACTGACGAGATTTTGTTATTTTTTTTGAATTGGGGTTGGAGAGGCAAAGATCGGAACTTGTCCATGAAAAACAAAATTGCAGTACTTGCAAATTGGTTTTTTGACAAGAGATGATGTGACCATATCAAGAAATTGCATCAATTCTATTATTGTTACAATCCTATTGTCAATTGCATGAATATCTTTTTTGAAATGCAAGCACTCACATATAGAGAACTCATGGATAGGTGTGTCTTGAACCGGTTTAAAATATGTGGCATTTGCTCTCATCGCTTTGTGAACATGTTTTTGTTTACGTTCAATTTTTGTTGCTTTTGCACATAGATATTTTTTCAAAGAGTACAAGCTTTTGCATTGATAGCTGGATTTGAGATATTCGAAAATGTTTTTATGTTCTTGGCAATGCTGTTGTTGATTGGGATGTTTATGTTTTCAACGCCTTGCATTTGTTTCTTTTGTGATGTTGCAAGTTTTATTTCTTTTTCCGTAAGTTTACTTTTGGATTTGCATTTTAATCCATTGGACATGTCACTATCAATGGCATAGTAAGCATTGCTTGTTCCTTGTTTTTGTTTAATTACATGTTTGCAAGTTCGAAGTGCATCATCAATGGAGGCATCAAATGCAAAAGAAACTATTGGAAAATGAAATTGTTCACCTGGTTTCTTTGCTAGTGCATGATATTGCACATGAAATGTGTCTATTCTATGTCGCTATAGAATAAGGGTTATTGATGAGTTTGTCGTAGGATGGAAAGTCGTAGCAATTTCCCATAGTTCGACATCCGATAAATGAATATTAAAATATAGCAATTTAGATAGCCATTGTATAACAAAATGGTCTTTTTCTACATGACCAATGTTGAAAGGTTGTGACAATTTTATGATATATGCTTTCCAATAAAAAATACATGGTGTTTTTGTTGAATTTTTTTTATCTTAATGTGGAATTATAGTAGAACTTGAAATCAATGAATAATCAAAGGCATAATCATTCACATGAGACACAGTATTTACCCTGGGGAAACCCTCTATTACTTGAGGGAGAAAACCCCAACAAATTATTCCTTAGAATATTGGTAGATAGAAGAGAATATCTTTACAATGAGCAGATTACACCAAGCAACCCTAGTGCATTATCAGAGAGAAATACCAAGCACCCCTAGTGCAATCACATAGCAAGAGATAAGAGAGAATAATAGAAGAACCCAACATCTGATTCTGCACTAAGACCAATTCATAGTTTTACTCACATGCACACTTCCTTCAAGAAATATTCTCTCTTCACCTTGATCTCATCAAAGCTTGCATTAAAAGTGTGTCATACATCTCATTCCTGGCTTAATTTATATCCTTCTAACTTCCAGCTAAAATCGCTTTCCAACTAGATGGTAGATCACTTAGATAGGTTACTAACTCAAGTGTTGTCATGTAAACACTTGGTTAATTAGATCTTCTACTTCAGGCTGAACTTGCCCTTCAACTAGATGCTAGACCACTCAAGTGTTCTCTTTTAGTTTAAATCAAGTGCCGTCATGAAAATACTTATTTATCTCAATTGTTATCATGCATACACTTAGTTAACTAGATCTTCTTTGTTATCACTTAGTTAACTCTTTTAACTTAATTATTTCTTGTTAACATCATTGAAGTAAACAATTCAATTTCTCTCTTAATTAATTGAACTCTTTCTTGTTAACATCAATGAAGTAAACAATTTTATTTCTCTCTTAATTAACCGAAGTATTTCTTGATCATTGAAGTGAACAATTCGAGTTCTCTATTATCTTAACATATCTTATCTTGATCTATTGTCTTATATGCATGATCAACCACTGCCATCGTTACTCTATTTTTCATATCAAATATACTAAGGATATTTTTCCAAAGATGTGATCATCTTGTTCTACTATCCTTCCAAGTAGTCATATGCTAATGTATTTAACTCTAGAGGTGTCCAGTCTCTAGATGAGACTTAATAGCTCAACCATGGTTAGTAGAACATCACACACCATTCATGCTTAAACATGCAAAGAATTACCTCAACACATGAGGTACCGACTCATCACAAGAACTTAGCCTTGAAGAGAAAGATTGTACAACATCTTCACTTTGACATACAAAGCACTTACCTCAACACATGAGGCTTAACCTTTACACATAATTCTTAGTCATTCTTGAGTCCAACTCAAAAATCTACTCTTGGTTTCATGAGTCCAACTCAAGATCCCTAAGGCACTACCTCGACATAGGATCCTCAATATTGCCACATAAGATTGACTTGAAGAATGACTCATGATGCTATAAATTTAACACTCCCTCTCAACGAGGGAGGCATTTTCTGCCATACCAAGCTTGTCTCGGAAGTACATATACTTCATCAAGGACATAGTCTTAGTCAACATAATATATGCTATTTGGTAATTAGTAGCAATGTACTGATGTCTTATGGCACCTCTAGAGACCATGTGTCTGATGTAGTGGTATTTTATCTTAGTGTGCTTCAATTTTTCATGAAACGCATGGTTTTCTGAGAGCGTAATGCATCTCTAATTGTCAGATTGAATGACAGTAGTC
This sequence comes from Larix kaempferi, assembly GCA_027924585.1. Lineage (NCBI taxonomy): Eukaryota > Viridiplantae > Streptophyta > Pinopsida > Pinales > Pinaceae > Larix > Larix kaempferi. Next base: position 23,293,179 of record BSBM01000435.1, read on the forward strand.
TAAAGATTCTCACCAAAAATCCCAACAAGTAGATTTATAATCCATATAGCTTCTTGGTAGGTGGTACTAGCTGCAATATACTCTCCTTCTAAATTACTCTAGTATACTGAACCCCGCTTCCTATTGGACCAAGAGATCATAGCTGATGCCAAGCTAAAAAAAAATATGGATGTACTCTTTCAATCCACAATACTACCACCCTAGTCATAGTTATCATAAATAAGTAGCATCACTCCTCCACTAGAAACATATCTAAGTCTATAAGAAATAGTACCTCGAAGGTATCCAAGCACATGCTTGACAGCAACCCAATGTATATGTCTTGGGTCAGACATGAACCAACTCAAGATACTCACTACATAACATATGTTTGGTCTACTATGTATCAAATACATCAAGGAAACAATGATATTTCTATACATGGTAGGATCCACTATATCCGATCTGGAATCTCACTCATATAGTTTCTTCATATTAGAAACGATTGGTATAGACATGGATTTACAATCCATCATACCAAACATGTGCAACACATCAATTGTGTACTTTCCTTGTGAAATAAAGATCTCATCTGTCCTTTTCCAAACTACCAGAGCAAGAAAGTAGTGCATAAGACCCAATTCTTTCATTTCGAACTCAGATGTGAGCTCCCTCTTGCACAGAGCTATTTGTTGTTCATCTCCAGTAAGGAATAATTCATCAACGTAGAGAACCAATATCAGTGGTTGGTTCTTCACAACCTTGAATTACGGGTTGGGGTCCGCTTCTCTTTTGAATAATCTCAAGCTTTGAAGATAGTTGTTAATCCTTTAATACCAATCCCTTGAGGCCTATTTAAGTCCATACAAGGCTTTCTTAATTTTTCATACATGGAAATCCTTCTCATGAACTACAAACCCATCAGGTTGTTGTATGTATACTTCTTCCTCAACTTCACCATTAAGAAAGGAATTCTTCACAATCATCTGGTGAAGCTTCCACCGCAGAACTAAGGCAAGTGAAATCATGGCTCTAATAGTAGTGTACCTAGCCACAAGAGAGAATGTCTCATCATAGTCTATTCCTTCTTTCTGTTATAAACCACGAGCAACAAATATTTCTTTATATTTTTCAATACTTCCATCAACTACATGTTTGATTTTATAAATCCACTTGGAAGATACTATTGACTTCCCTTCAGGTTTAGGAACCACTTCCCACACATCATTCTTCATGTGGTATTTATATTATTCCACCATGGCATCTTTCCATAATTTATTCTTAGTATCTTCCTCATAGTTGGTGGGTTCCAAATCATTGATGTGACTCATATGTTCTACATATCCTGAATATATTTCAGATCTCCTTCGCTCTCTTGATGTGCCTGATGATTCTCTATGTTTTTATTCCTATTGTATAATGTCTCAACACTAGGAATATATCCTGTTAGTAGGATGTTCATCAAGTGATCTTTCTACCAGTTCTACTGTATTTTCAAGGTCAAGCAAATCTAAGGAACATTCTGGCTTATCTCTCTCAACATTTGAAAGAGGAGAACCAAAACCTAGATCCTCCATTATGGGAGTCTCATGCTCCTCCATATCTCAATCACACCAAAGTTCTTTGGATCCCTTGAGGGAAGTCTCTTCATGAAAGGTTACTTCTATGTTGACTTGAATGTGAGTTTGACCAAGAACATAGATTCTATAATATCTTGAGGATTCATTGTATCCAACAAATGTCACTTTCTTTCCGGATGTATCCATCTTTCTTCTCTTCTCTTTTGGCACATGATTGTAGATAAGACATCCAAAAATATTCAAGTCTCCAACATCTAGTTTTTAACTAGTGAAAACTTATTTAGGATTCTTCTCTCCCGGGATAGCATGCAGGATTCTGTTCTAAATATAAATATCATTTCTCGAGGCTTCTTCCTATAAGGAGGTGGGAAGATCCTGATCACACATCATAGATTTTGCAGCCTCACGGATTGTAATGTTCTTCCTTTCGGCCACACCATTCATCTAGGGGTTGTAAGGTATATTCATAGTTCCTCTTATCCCCACCTCTTATCAGAAGTCATTAAACTCAAGAGACTCGAAATATCCTCCATTATCATATCTCAAAGAATAGGTGTGCTTTCCAGTTTGATTCTCAACCAGTGCTTTAAACTCTTGAAACTTGTTGAAAGTTTCACTCTTTGCCTTCAAAAAGATCCATGACTTGTGAGAGAAGTCATCTATGAAAATCACATACTATAGATAACCACTCAAGGATAGTGCAGACATGGGATCACATAGATCTGAGTGGATCAAGTCTAGAATCCCTTTATATTTTTTAGTACTATTTGGAATGCTTTTCTTGATGTTATTAGCAAGAGAAAAACCCCTACAAATAACATCATGCTCAAATTGAAATACATGCATACCTCTTACCATCTTCTGTACGCTTGGTAGTGATTTAAAATGAAGATGACCACAATTGCTATTCCATAGTTCACAAGAACTGACTGTGTCATTGAACATGGATTTGATGAAATTTCTAGGAACTTTGTAGAGAGCTCCCTCTCTAACTCCAATCACAGCTGTAGAATTCAAGTCTGAATTCTTAGTCCACAAGAGTACTTTGTTGTCCATAAATATTACTTTGAAATCTTTATCTTCTATAAATGAAACATATAAGAGGATTTTCTTCAGACCAGGTACATAAAAAATATCATCAACATGGATTACATCACCTGGATTCATTGAAAGGAAGTGGATCCAACTCCTTGGATTAAATAGGTAGTATTTTCTCTAAGCTCCACCTGACAGGAGAACTTCTTTTCCTTCAAATTTGTGATAATGGATCCATCTAGAGCTGAGACAAGATAGTACTCCTTCCTTTTCTCTTGATCATTGAAACAATTCTTTCTTGTAGATTCATATTCTGTAGTAGTAGAACCATGAAATCTACACTCGAAATTTCTACTTTTCTTTACATGACAGTCTCTTGCAAACTGGCCCTTATTGTTACAGTTGAAGCATTTGACCTTAGACTTATCAAAGATATTTTTGTATTTTTTTTTTTTATGAGGAAACCTCTTCTAAGAAAGGGGTTTATTTCCTCTCTTTGTCCTTTTCATAAGAGCAAGGTTCTCTTCTTTGGAGGAATCATTTTTGCTTTGAATTTTCCCTTCTTCATGTAGGGAATCATTCCACAATCCTTCAAAGTTTGGTTGCACTTATCGACCACTAAAATCATCGGAGAATGTCTCCCATGAGGATAGAAGACCATCAATATCAGTTCGAATAAGATCATCATCTTTGATAGTAACTCCAATGCTCATGAGTTGATCTCTTACTTGAGAGATATTTGTGAAGAAGGAAGCAACAGTTTCTTCCTTCTCCATCTTCAGTTTACAAATATTGTTTTTCAGGTCTCTCTTATGACTGGGAGCCTTCTTCTCATAAAGATTTGTCAAGGTGTCGAAGCACTCCTCTGCAGTCTTCAATGGAGTAATAATTGGCATCAAATTGTTTTTCACAAAATCATAAATCATTCTCTTTGCTTTGGATTGATTATTCTTGAAATAAATGCGCCCAAAATTAGAAGTCGGCTATTCAACAACATTGTATACGTATCCATCTAGATCATTCCCTTCTAGTGTATTCAAAATTCTCTTCTAGTGTATTCAAAATCCTAGCCTTCCAAGTATTTAATTTCGAAGTTCCTTCAAGTCGGTCTTCTAGTCTTACTGATATTGAAGCCACTATTCTTCAAGTATTGTGCTCAACTTTTTCCACTCAGGATCAATGTAGGCTCAAGCTTGAATGAAAAAATTATTTCATTCATGCCCTGAAATCTAATACTATGCTGAATGTTTTTATCTTAATGCAGAGTTATAGGAGAACTTGAAATCAATGAATAATCAAAATCATAAGCATTCACATGAGACACAATGTTTACCCTGGAGAAACCCTCTAGTACATGAGGGAGAAAAACCTAACAAAATATTCCTTAGAATATTGATAGATATCATAGAATGTCTTTAAAATGAGTAGATTACATCAAGCATCCCCGATGCATTATCAAAGAGAAATACCAAGCACCCCCGGTGCAATCACAAAGCAAGAGAGAAGAGAGAATAATAGAAGAACCCAACAATTGATTTTAAACTAAGACCAATTCATAGTTTTGGTCACATGCAGACTTCCTTCAAGAGGGATTCACTCTTCACCTTTATCTCATCAAGTCATGCATTACAGTGTGTCATACATCTCATCCTTGGATTAATTTATAGCCTTCTGACTTCAAGATGAACTCGCCTTCCAAATGGATGCTAGATCACTTAGTTAGGTTACTAACTCAAGTGTCATAACTTAAGTGTCGTAACTCAAGTGTCATATTTTAGTTTAACTCAAGTTGCATCATGCAAACACTTAGTTAATTAGATATTCTACTTTAGGATGAACTTGCCCTTCAACTAAATGTTATATCACTCAAGTGGTTTCTTTATTTTAAATCAAGTGTCATCATGGAAATACTTATTTAACTCAAGTGTCATCATGCAAACACTTAGTTAACTAGATAGTCTTTGTTATCACTTAGTTAACTATTTTAATTGAAGTCTTTCTTGTTAACATCACTGAAGTAACAATTCGATTTCTCTCTTAATTAACTGAAGTCTTTCTTGTTACATCACTGAAGTAAACAATTTGAGTTCTCTCTTAATTAACTGAAGTCTTTATTGATCACTAAAGTGAACAATTCTAGTTCTCTCTTATGATCTTAACATATCTTATCTTTATATATTGTCTTATCTGCATGATTCACTTGTTCCATCTTTACTTTATTTATCATATCAAATATACTAAGGATATTTTTCCAATGATATGATAATCTTGTTCTACCATCGTTCCAAGTGGTCATATGCTAAATTAATTCACTGTAGAGGTGGCTAGTATCCATATGGGACTTAATATCTCAACCATGGTTAGTAGTACATCACACACCATTCATGCTTCGACATGGAAATAATTACTTCAACACATGAGGCACCACCTCAACACATCAGGATCTATCTTGACACACAAGATCTTAGCCTTGACAATCAAGATTTTAAAACATCATCACTTTGAAATACAAATCACTTAACTTAACACATTAGGATTAAGCTTTACACATAAGGCTTAGTCATTCTTGTGTTCAACTCTAGAATCTACTCCATGTTTCCCGAGTCCAACTCAAGCTCCCTAAGGAACTGCCTCGACACACGAGGCTCAATCTTCGCACACAAGATTGACTTGGAGAATGACTCATGGTGTTGTAACTTTATCAGTTTTCTGAATTATTCGTTGATCAAGATATGCTTCCAAACATTCAATTTCCCTATTGTCATTTGAAACATAATAGTTGTAAAAGGTCTATGAAATTTATTTTTTCAGTGCTTCATTATAAAAGAATTGTGTCAATTTACAAATTGAGCTAAACAAAGAATCATTGCAATATTCTTTGCTACAGAGAATGCAATGTTGTTGTTATTAAAATAGTGATTGCTCAAGTAAAGATTTTGCAAGTTGGCTACTTGCAAATGAATTTGAGTGTGGAATTTGAAAAGGTAAGTTGAAATTATGTCTTTGGCTATTTATTGACTTACAATAGCATTGGTTCAAAGTGGCCATAACTTGGATTATGGTCATGAAACAATAAATTGTAGCAATATCCAATTTGATCACTACTAAAATGTAGGTATTTTCTTTTTTTTGTTATTGACCAAACAACTACAAGAACATTTAGCCATGTGTAAAACCATTTGATACATAAAATATCACCCCAAAGGCCATATGTATTTTTCTCATCTGACAAGGAAGCAAATTAAGACATTTGGTTCAAATACATATAGATATCTATGAGACCATGCAATGTTGACAAGTATTCAATTACTAAGTTTGTTTGAAATGATTTAAGGGAAGAATATTCATTGGAATCCAAAGCAACGCAAAAATCAGTTATGATACCTTCTCTTATTTCAATTATTGTGTATTGAAAATGCAACAAAACAACTAATGCATTGAACAAGCAATTTCCTATTTCATAATGGAAAGTTCTTAGCCAAAACAACTAAATTGCATCCAAAGTATGGTCTATTGATTGACAATGATAGACATTGATCCTAAAACCATTTTCCTTTTCTAGGCAACCACGACTATATTTACCATTGTTTATTCCATGGGAAAATGCATTAGCAATGTCAATGGACATTGTTTTGTTTCTTGTTCCATGCTTCTCTCCAAAGTATCCTATGTGAATGGATTTATCGATTGCACCTGCACAAGTTGCAATGAAACACAATTACACTAGCAATGAGAGAATCCTATTGCAAATTAAATTTAACCAAGCGAATACAAATGCAAGGAAAAGGAAAAAAATAGACAAAGAGTTTGTAATATGTACTTTGTGAATTCAAAAGAAAATGAAATTGAATAGATTCCCTATGTAATTGGATTGAGCATGATTACAAAGGAAAAATATCTTCATTTCTAGAAGCCCCTTATTTACACTATCCACAAAGCAAAGCAAACTATTCTGGAAAAAAGCGGGAAAAAAAGAAATGAAAATTTTCATTGAACAAACAAGCATAGTATCAATATTGAACAAATGAAGGAAACATGTACGCAATTGTTGTGAAAACAATAACCATAGAGTCAATGTAGTAGGTGCATAACAAAAGGACACAAGTGAGGCCATGGATAGATATACATATTGCAAGTATGGTACTTGAATCTATTCATTGTCATTTCTATTGTTATTTTCACTACAATGTATGAAGAGGCAAACAATTAAATTGAAGGAAAAGTAACAATTTGCATGGCCATGAATTCATTACAGTGTTTGGAAAACATCAAATACAAGCTTTAGGTGTTAGCAATAATGAAATTGATAGCATCCCCCATTCAATGGAATGGAACATGGAAACCATGACAAATTCAACAACCTTGCCATTGTTTACTAGCCTAGATTGTATACTAGACAAATAAATCAAGCTTTTTTGGGACATATTCATATTGTGGCGTATCATAGAAGGAAAGTGTTTGTTAAATAAGCATATTTAAAATGATTACTGTGTTTGTTAAATCATGTTGTTGTTTTATTTGGAAGTATATTTATTATGTTCTTCAATTCAAAAGTTAAAACATTGCTTACGCTATGTGGAAAGTCATGGTAGTAGATGTGTTGACCTTGAAAGAGCCCATAGATTTTTGCAAATTGCTAAAAAATTGCAACATACTACTATTCCAAGAAACTTTCCATTATGACAAATATTTATTTCGCAAAATTTTGATTTGGATTTATGCTATACTTGATATATAGCAAAAGAAAGGATTGATTTATTTTCTTCTTTGGTTTTTGAAATGTATTTAGCACTGCAACTAGTTCAATTTCACTGACCATCTCGAAATTGATCAAGGATTTTCTACCGATATTGAAAAGGATGCACCTAGGAGTAGGGATCATTAGTTGAACAAGCAAGCCAGGTGATCAATTAAAAAATTAAGATCTGCAACAAACTCAATAACAATGATGACTAGCATATTAACAAAGATAAGGTCCACCACCATGTGTATGCTGTTACCAAGAAAGCAATGATTTTGTGATATTCAATGACCATATTGATTGAAGAATTGGCAAGATTGTTGTCAATGCTATCCAACAACTATGAAAACACTAGCAAGGAGAGAATGTCTATGTGGAATTCAATTATCTATACAAGAGAATTGAACAACGACATCAATTTCATAATGGGATTTAAACAATTTTGACAACTAAAAGCGACATGAAACTAGTCAAATTGATCTATGCACAACTGCTATAGCATATTTTTCCATAGTTTATCCCAAGGTGTTATATTGGATGATCATATCCTTGTTCTTCATTGCATACATCCTTTTTCCCTTATGCGATTGTGGACATGTTGTTATCTTAAGAAACCCTTCTTAAAAACCCCTATTTCTCAACAAATACACGGCCTATCCTTGGATATCCCATGTATACGTGACCTAACTGTGTCTAGCCTACGCATGTGTCCTCAAGAGGTTAAAAAATAAAAATAAGTTAATAAAATTTATTGCACGATTTAGTTCTGGTTCAAGACCATTCTCCAAACTCCCAGATATCAGGAATAATGTAATGTCCCTTGTTAGGAATTTTATTAAAATTTCAATTTTCCACTTTTTTTCCCTTGTTCGACCTTTGACTAGTTTTGATCTCTAGGTCCCAAATTTGCCCCAAATGATCCCAAATCTTCTGAGAAGGTGTATGAATGATATTAGAACATAAATATGTATTTCAGGGATGCCTTTGGACCTTTAAAATACTTCTGCAAATCCTCTTTCAATTCTGATCAATGTAGATAACTTTACTAGTGATTTTCCTTTGACTAGTATTGGTCTCTAGGTCTCAAATTGACTCCAAATGCCTTCAAATCTTCAAGGAACGTGTATGAATGATATTAGAACTTGAATATTATGTTTATGGATGACATATGGCCACCAAAATACCTCTGCAAACTCTCTTAATATTCTGGACCAATTATGCAATTTTACTAGTAATTTGGGGTTCAAATCCCCCTAGGGTAAACAATGAAAATGGCTTCCCAAATGCCTCCAAACCCACCCAAATTTATGAAAAGAGGTATTTTATGTGTTAATTATGTTATTAAAGTCTCATATGCACCATTAATGGATTATTACAACTGTTCTCACCCTCTCCCATTCAACTGCAAAAATCCCCAATTCGACCCTTGGGGAAATGGCACTATTTCACCTCCCAATACAACTAAACTGAGTAAAAATGCTTCAAATGCTCAAGTACAGTACATGAAACTTGTAGAATACATCCATGGCAGTATATTGATCACAAAAATATCATAGAATCATCCATTCATTCGAAATAATCATCAATACATTGGCTCACAACAAGGTAGTGGGGAAATGGCATTGTTCTTCCATTAAAAATGAGATTTATACATTTCTACTTGGAATTTCGACCTGAAAATTTTTGGAGATGAAGAACAGAGTATTTAATTCATATTACAAAAGAAATGGGGCATTAGAAGCTCCCCCAAAGAGTACAATAGCTCACCAAAAACGCCCTCCCTCAAGGATCAAGAATATGCCATCAAAACTGGAAATGGTTGAAGGAGCGAGCTGCAATAGAAGAAACCATGAGCTGCCCTGTAGCTTACACCTGAAAATAAAGACTCCATTAAAGCTCCAAATGAAAGGTCTGAATGGCCTTTCGAATTGCCAACTTGGATGGGAATCTTTCACTCTCGAAATTGGCTAAGGCAAGAAACTAGTCATCCACTAGCTCTCCCTCTTCACAAATGCAATTGCAAATTCTACAAATGATCAAAAGCTGGTTTCATTCTTTGTTATTGACATTTATAAACTTCTAATGTCCTCCATGGGTCGAATTCCTTCCAAGAGACTCATGCCAACTCAAGTTGGGAAGAGATTCCAAAGAACGCCACTTGTACAACAATTCCTAGTCTCCCACTTCCACCAAATCACATGTGGAAGCATCTTAGCTGCCCTAACACCCTTGAGCGCCCTCTTGGAGTCTAGTTTTAGCCCTGACATGTCATATATGTCATATGTCAGCCTTCAGGTCTGATTTGTGTCATAGGTGTCATAGCATCTTCATCATTGTTGTCATAGAGCTAGGGAATCTAGCCCAAGTGTCTCACTAGCTCCAAATTGCCTCTTCCTCTTCCATGGGAGTTACTCTTCCTCTATATTTCGACCTTGGATGAGTCATGCAATGAATAATACCTTTTGGAATCCCCCAAGTATGTTACCATTCACCTTGAATTCGAATTGGTGAGAGAATGATGCCAAATGTAGTGGGGAAATCTAGCCATATGTGGGTCCCACTTCCTCCATGTGTCTTCATCATGAAATGCCGCTTTGATTTTCACTTGTATATATTTATTTAGATCCTTTATTAAATATTTATTCCATTCTAATGTTCAAACATCATTTATTATCCCCATTATTCCAAATCCCAAAGCTTCCACCCCAAACCTAGGAAACTAGTAATTTTCCTCCTTGGCAATTATTTGACCTTTAGCATCAATTTGACAAACTCTAATGAATAGGGCTAATGTGATTAGGCCATTGTGACCCAATGCCAAATTTGGGACATGACAAATCCTCCCTTCCCAATATTGCTTGTCCTCAAGCAATTTTAAACATGGGTGTTGAAGAACCTGCTTTCTGTATAATTCTTTGAAGTTGCCATTGAATTGCCCAACCTTGAGTCTTTGAGTTTCCATGAAGATTTTAGAGAGGAACCACCATGCTTGCTGCTGCACTACTCTGATAAAAATCACTTTATTAAGTGGGGAAATCCATCTCCCATACTGCTTGTTTCCCCCAAAAAAAATTGAAACCAATGAGATAAAAATTATTCCAGGGTCCCATTGCTTGTATTGCACCCCAATAATTAAGAGTGCTCTCCAACCCACACCATTAGTTAAGAGGATTCCTGGATCCCATTTTCTTGTATGCATCCTTACAAACATCATGAGTACCAAATATATATCATCAAAGTACATAAAAACATAATGAAAATGTACATCAAGGATATGCTTCATCAAAGAGTCATGAAAGTGCTTATACCTCCAAGCAAGTAGACCACCATTTTCCAAGTGCATACAAGCTTCAAGTGACCAATCAAATCTGCTCCAATGACATAGGTGAGGATCCCATGTCCTATAATTCTGCTCCAAAAGGATGTGATATGCATCAAAATATTCAACCATATATTCTTTCATCCAAGAAGTGAATGAAGAATCTCCACTAAAATCTGAACCAAATAGTGAGCAGAAAAAACAAGGAGACTTCAAATGACTCAAAGAAGTCTCACCCATACATCCCTGAATGTGAGAGTCATAAAGATATAACAAAGTATGTTTCTTGCAACAAAAATGTTCTCCAATCATAAATCTATTCTCCCAAGTGTTGGATGAAGTTCGTCCAACATAAAATGAATCAAGTGTTGAGTAAGAAAAACCATGAGTCTTCAAGTGACTCAAATGCATATCATAGGTGCATCCATGTAGATTTGCATCATCATAAAGTGACAAATAATGTTGCTTCAAATGTGAAGAAGAATGTGCTCCAACCATGTCATCATAAAAGGTAAATCTAGGAGTTCCATACTCCTCATGTGGCACCATCAAAAAGAACCCTTTCACCCATACTTCATTGAGACTAATACTGCAAAACATGGAATTGTAGGATGTAGGAGAATGAACTAACTCACCCAAATGATAAAAAAATGCAGAATTTTCATCATGGAAAGTAGCCATGTGGGTAGTATCATGCAGCTCCTTCAAAAGTGGGAAACCTTTGTCATAGATTGGTTCCAATGTAGAGGAATCATGCTCTTCTTTAAAAATTGCATAACCTTCATCAAAAGACAATTCAAGTTCCTCTTCCACCACATCAAGTGTTTGGATCTCTTCAAGTTCATCTTCAAACACATTAAGAACATTCAAATTCCCACATTTCTCATGATCCACCATGTCATGAGAATCCTCCAAATAATCTACCATTTGACAATCTGAAACATAGGAGGAAAAACAAGTATCTTGCAACTTTTCAAGAAGTTGCTCATTTTGAATTGTGAGCTTATGAATATCCTCATTATTCTTCAAGTATGCATCATGTAACAACTCATTAAGCTCAAACAAATGGTTTCTATCAAAAAGCAAAGACATGAAATTACCTTTGATGTGGCACATTGCTCTTTGAATCTTCTCCATGTCTTCAAGGAAGGATGTTTCCTCCAATGAAGTAGCTCTCCAAAAAGAATTTGACACCAATGCTTGAGTGTCATGGAGAATGCTGAGGGACTCTTGGATCTTATTTTCATTCATCTTTAAGGACCCTTCAAGAAAATGAGGCTCTTGCAAATGAACCTCCTCATCTTCTTCAATTTTTCTTGGACCAACTTCATGAAGCTCAAGTGGTGATGGGGAAGTTGATCTTGGTTCTTCTTCAACTGCTACAAGGTCTTCATTATCATGCTTAATGAAACTTGTACCTGTAGAAACACTTTCAAAAGTGATCTCTATGTCACCAACATAGAGGTGTGAGCACCCATCAGTAGGTACTCCTTCATAGTTTAAGCATCCATCAGTAGATGCTCTTTGGTTCATGTCTAAGCTAGAAGGTGTCTCGAAATGATCTTCCATATTTTCAATAGAATCTTCTTCATGCTCTTGTGATGTCTCTTCCTTTTGCTCCTTAAAGCAAGCTGATGCATTTTGCCCCTTGTTTTCCTTAGGATCAATATATTTGGAATCTCTTCTTGAATAAATCTCAAAAGCTCTCCCCAAGGAGGACATCATTTCATGCACACATATATGATACTCACTCCAAGGGTTTTTACAAGAATGGCATAAACCTTTCTTCACTAACTCCACATCTTCATTTTTGGGCCTATTTTCAAAAACATGTTCAGCATAGTACTCAAAAGACATGGCATTTTGTGTATTTTTGCTAAAAGCAAGATATTCTTGATATTTTTGATATTGTTGGGGCAAGGTTTTATATTTTGCTCTCCATCTTTGGAACTCACTCATAGAATTATCCTTGGTTGGTGTGACACACTCATATTCATCAGATTTAAAGTCATAAGAATAATCTTCATTTCTCTTGAAATTGTAAGAAGTGTTGCATGATGGCACCTCTTCTTCATACCATTCACATTCTACTTCATATTGCTCATAAGCATCTGCATAGTCCTCATAAGAATTGTACTCATAGGATTCATCATAATAGTAAGACATGGCTGCCAATTATTATTGAATGTATGTACCTAATACACAGGTGCAAGGACCATGCTCTGATACCACTGTAATGTCCCTTGTTAGAAATTTTATTAAAATTGCAATTTTCCACTTTTTTTCCCTTGTTCGACCTTTGACTAGTTTTGATATCTAGGTCCCAAATTTGCCCCAAATGATCCCAAATCTTCTGAGAAGGTGTATGAATGATATTAGAACATAAATATGTATTTCAGGGATGCCTTTGGACCTTTAAAATACTTCTGCAAATCCTCTTTCAATTCTGATCAATGTAGATAACTTTACTAGTGATTTTCCTTTGACTAGTATTGGTCTCTAGGTCTCAAATTGACTCCAAATGCCTTCAAATATTCAAGGAAGGTGTATGAATGATATTAGAACTTGAATATGATGTTTATGGATGACATATGGCCACCAAAATACCTCTGCAAACTCTCTTAATATTCTGGACCAATTATGCAATTTTACTAGTAATTTGGGGTTCAAATCCCCCTGGGGTAAACAATGAAAATGGCTTCCCAAATGCCTCCAAACCCACCCAAATTTATGAACAGAGGTATTTTATGTGTTAAGTATGTTATTAAAGTCTCATATGCACCATTAATGGATTATTACAACTGTTCTCACCCTCTCCCATTCAACTGCAAAAATCCCCAATTCGACCCTTGGGGAAATGGCACTATTTCACCTCCCAATACAACTAAACTGAGTAAAAATACTTCAAATGCTCAAGTACAGTACATGAAACTTGTATAATACATCCATGGCAGTATATTTATCACAAATATATCAGATAATCATCCATTCATTCGAAATAATCATCAATACATTGGCTCACAACAAGGTAGTGGGGAAATGGCATTGTTCTTCCATTAAAAATGAGATTTATACATTTCTACTTGGAATTTCGACCTGAAACTTTTTGGAGATGAATAAAAGAGTATTTAATTCATATTACAAAATAAATGGGGCATTAGAATCTCCCCCAAAGAGTACAATATCTCACCAAAAACGCCCTCCCTCAAGGATCAAGAATATGCCATCAAAACTGGAAATGGTTGAAGGAGCGAGCTGCAATAGAAGAAACCATGAGCTGCCCTGTAGCTTACACCTGCAAATAAATACTCCATTAAAGCTCCAAATGAAAGGTCTGAATGGCCTTTCCAATTGCCAACTTGGATGGGAATCTTTCACCCTCGAAATTGGCTAAGGCAAGAAACTAGTCATCCACTAGCTCTCCCTCTTCACAAATGCAATTGCAAATTCTACAAATGATCAAAAGATGGTTTCATTCTTTTTTATTGACATTTATAAACTTCTAATTTCCTCCATGGGTCGAATTCCTTCCAAGAGACTCATGCCAACTCAAGTTGGGAAGAGATTCCAAAGAACGCCACTTGTACAACAATTCCTAGTCTCCCACTTCCACCAAATCACATGTGGAAGCATCTTAGCTGCCCTAACACCCTTGAGCGCCCTCTTGGAGTCTATTTTTAGCCCTGACATGTCATATATGTCATATGTCATCCTTCAGGTCTGATTTGTGTCATAGGTGTCATATCATCTTCATCATTGTTGTCATAGAGCTAGGGAATCTAGCCCAAGTGTCTCACTAGCTCCAAATTGCCTCTTCCTCTTCCATGGGAGTTACTCTTCCTCTATATTTCGACCTTGGATGAGTCATGCAATGAATAATACCTTTTGGACTCCCCCAAGTATGTTACCATTCACCTTGAATTCGAATTGGTGAGAGAATGATGCCAAATGTAGTGGGGAAATCTAGCCATATGTGGGTCCCACTTCCTCCATGTGTCTTCATCATGAAATGCCACTTTGATTTTCACTTGTATATATTTATTTAGATCCTTTATTAAATATTTATTCCATTCTAATGTTCAAACATCATTTATTATCCCCATTATTCCAAATCCCAAAGCTTCCACCCCAAACCTAGGAAACTAGTAATTTTCCTCCTTGGCAATTATTTGACCTTTAGCATCAATTTGACAAACTCTAATGAATAGGGCTAATGTGATTAGGCCATTGTGACCCAATGCCAAATTTGGGACATGACAAATAACTTCTCCTAACTCCCTAAGTGCTCTCCTCGAAAGTATAAAAGAACATAAGTGAGAAGAATTTAGAGGTTACACATAATATACAATATAAATCCTCTTGCCCAAGTTTTTGTGAGATTGTTCTTGGAGAAGAAACCCTCTTTGTAATCAATATGCACAACCCTTTTCCATAAGTCTACAAGACCCTTCTTTCCTTATATGGAACCCCATTTTCCATTATTTTCACCATAAGCGTATTATGCTAGAGAATTACCCAAATCTCTTGAGCATACTTTGTGTGAAAAGACCTTGAGTTAAGATTGGAGTGTTGAAGTGGCTTTGGATGAAGAACCCAAGACTCAGTTTCATAATGACAAAAATATGATCAAGTTTACTTGTTTTGTGTACTTTGTTGTCATTTTCAATATACGAATGAACTATTTTTCATGTCCAATACATTATCTTTATATCCATGTTAGTTTATATGAATGATTATTGTTGTTGAATTGGAAGTCTATAATTCTGCAATTTTATTTTAAAATCTTTTTGGTTATTATGATGCTTTCACTTTCCTTTTTTTTCCTTTCAAGAATTGCATCAAGAAGTTGAGGCAAAGAAGCAAATCTCAAGACCAGAGGATTTTACTTCAAATGCTTGGAACTAGTTATGTATCGTTAATTGTTTGTATGCCCATTGTTTATTGAAAATAAACTATTTTTCTGGCTTATAATATTAGGGTTTATTTGTGTATATGCTTTGCAACAACTGAACCAATAAATTGTTGGGGATTTATTTCCCTAAACATTACCCTTCTTGATATGTAATTAGAGGAATATTTTGTTGGTTGTGGAGCCTAATCTTCCTGATTCATAGGTTGTGTTTTATTCGTGTCTAGATCCCAAACAATGATGGGAAGTTGTGGGGGGCTTTCCCCTCCACAGGTTCGGGGGCAACGCCCCATAGCAAAAATTTCAGAAAAAATGCCTTGTAAAATGTTGTAATTTCATAGTCATGACTTGGTCAATAATGGGTGATTTACAGGCCCATGGTATTAGGTGTCCCATGGTATTAATCCCTCTTTAAAAGGAAGGGATTGTAATATAGATGAGTATTGTACTATTGTAAAGCTCTCTATTATTATGTAAGGAAGAATGTGAGAGAGCGAAGAGGAAGTTGCAACTGATGTGTTGTAGGTTGTATCCCTTCATTTGCTAGATAGATTAATAAAAGGACTGAAAATTTCTCTATGGACATAGCCTTGATTGGGTGAACCATGTATATTGGTGTCTCTCTCTTGTATTCTGTTTATGTGTTTTATATTTCCATCTTGTTTATTGTTATTGCTCTGCAATACTGTTTTTCTAACAGATTTTGGATCCTTATTGATTAGTGAAGTGGTTGATATTCCACCCTTAAAAAGTTTTAGACTCAAAAAATCCTAAGTTCAGCTAGGCACACAAAGAGAAACAACAGACCACTAAAAAGTGTCCTAAGGATATCAATAAAAAAAAATAGATAATCCTTCCGAATTTTTAGTATGGGTTGATTAAGTCCCACCACTAAAAAAACAAAGATTGAGAGTCGCTACTCAATCCAAGCTTGTTTCCCTTCTTAGTGCAAGTGTTTTTGTAGATAAATATAGAAAAACACCCTTGAAGGGTACTAATAATCCGCACTCATATCCCTCCCAATGTATTCATATAAAATCCTCTACGAGCACCCATGTATGATCCTAGGACAAGATACTATGGCTAACAATTATTTCACAACATTCGGGGGAATAGCCATAGACCGGAATTGTATATATGGGCAGGGTAACTATGCCTGAAAATTCAACAATACTTAGGTACTTAAGAGAGTCCATTTATATGTAAAACCCCTCGTAGATGTTTCGTTAGGGATTGGAGGGATCTCTCCACAACCTAACCTCAGACAACCTCATGTTTAACTATGGTGTGAGTAGAGATTCTCGGCCACACTGCTTACACAATTGGATTTTTCTTAACCTGAAGAAAGACCACTATTGTTTCCAAGTTTATGTGCTTTGGAAAGTTTACAACTTTCCTATTCCAAAGCACTAACTTAAGCTATTGGTGAGCAACCCTAAAAACAAAAATTTCTAGTTGATTTTAATTAAAGCGTTCATTTTAAATGAATTTCTTAGGAAAGGGGTATAGATATGAAACTTTTATGTTTGGACTCTTTACAGGAAATAAACTTTTAAGATCAAATAACGCTCCTAGAAATCAAATGAGTGCTTGGAATCTTTAGATGAAAGATAAAGCTATGCATGTTTAGTCCTATTATTTCACTTTTTTTTCTCCTTTCCTTTTGTAAAAAAATAAAATAAAAGCACAACTTTTCTTTTTCTGGAAACTAAATGAGCAAAAAAAAAATGAATCCTACCAATACTGTTATTTTCTTCTTTCTTTTTCTTTGTTTTTTAGAAATTGTGTGCATAGAAAGGAGACTGTAACTTATGCAAACTTTTCTTTTTGTTTTGTGAATATAAAATCAAAAAGTAAAAAGACTTAACAACAAAGTTCTTCTTTTACTTTTTTAGTGCACACAAAAGAAAGAATGTTATTGTTTATAAGATATTGAAGAATTTTTTTTCTTCTTTTGTACGAAGTCTAAAGAGTGAATTATGCACTTCCTATAACCTTGGATCTAAACAGTCTATAAAAAATGAAAAGAACCAGAAAGAATGGGTGAAAAACAATAAAAAAAAGTTCCCCTACAAAAAGTTCAAATTGGCCTTAAAAGACAAAAAGAAAAAGGTTTTTGTTTCAAAAAATTATAGGGGTATAATAAACCAGGTTCCAAACATAATTCAGAAGACAGGGAATCAAATAATTAATCTATGAATCAGAGAAAAAAAAAACCAGGTAAATACACGATTGTCTGAACAATAGCTCGCGTATACGCATGCTAACAGTGTATAGCTTGCGTATGGGAAGAAAAGTAGTGAAAATATTAAAAAAATAGACTCTCCTACAGGATTAATATGTGACTGTGTTTACTCATAGGTAACATATAAGGTCAGGAAAAGTCAAAAAATAGAATTCACAATGCCGAAAATGTCTAGTTTTCAATATTATAAGGATTGATGGATAAAAAATGAAAGCTAAATGACCCAGAAAACAAAAAAAAACTGAAATATTCAAGAAAATAAACTCAATAAAGGGATCAGAAAACCCTAAAAAACACAAAATGCCCCAAAAAAGAAGAACACTAGCAGAGCTGCTAGTTTTGTTTAGTAGAAAAAATCCCTAACAACTGTTGGGTTCAGTTGTTGCAAAGAAAAGACATGAGTAAACCCTAATCTTACAAGCAAGAAAAATACTTTATTTTCAACAAACAATTGGCATACAAAGCATTCATGGTACATACCTTATTCAAATTATTTGAACTAGAATCCTCTCAACTTGAGCTTTGCTCCTTTGACTCAACTTCTTGCTGCAATTCCTGAAAGGAAAACAAAGGAAAGTGATAGCATCATAATAACCAAAAATATTATAAAATAAACTTGGAAAAATATAGATTTCTAATTCAGTAAAACTAATCACTCATAGAAACTAACATGCATATAAAGATCATGTATTAGACATAAAAAAGATTTCATTCATATTTTGACAAGGGAAACAAAGTGCATAGAACAAGTAAACCTAATCATATTGCTGCCATTTTGAAACTAAGTACTTGGTTCTTTCTCCCAAGTTGTTAGAACAATATCTCCATCATATACATGTCATGGATCTTTATGTTGTTCTACCTAGTGTTATTTGGCCTCCTAGTGCATAGTCTAATGTCTTGGACCACAGTTTCTCCATATTTGACCACCTTAGACTAGTGATATATACATGAATCCTTGTTTGTCGACTTATCCACTCATTTGCTTCATTTTGGGACTCAATGTTCCCCAGTACCTTGCATTTATAATGGATTTGTGGCATTTCCCTATTTTAAGGAGATGAAGTGCGCCCTCTGAAATATTTGGTCAACTTGTGCATTAATGGCCGCTACTTAGCCAACTACTCACCTCACGTGCCCTCCTAATGGAACCTTTAGCACTCTGTGACTAGTCTAACCTTTCTCATGGTCCATCTATGTTCATTGAACCTCATTATGGCCCAATCTATGATTTACACTTGGCCTCATGTCATTGATGGATGAATTGGTCCCATTTACTCCTACAATTCGTGAGCTACTCAAATCACCTCTAGGCCTCTTGATTTTGTCTCTTGAGAGCATCTATATATTGCACATAGGTTGTTTAATAATAATGTTATGGAAGATCAATCCACATGAGTGTTTTTCTCTTGTGTTTTGCTTAATATTTCCTTCCAATTTCTTCTATTTTCTTGTCTATGTTTAGCAAATTCTAAGTGAAGCTTTCTCTCGTAATCTAGATCCACCTATGATACATATAGAATTTGACACAAGCCACTTCAACACTCCAATCTTAACTCAAGGTATTTTCACACAAAGTATGCTCAAGAGATTTGGGGAATCTAGCATAATAATCTTATGGTGAAAATAATGTAAATATGGAGTTCCATATAGTGCAAGAAGGGTGTTGTAGTTAGGGAAAGGGGTAGTGCAAATTGATTACAAAGAGAGTTTCTTCTCCAAGAAAAATCTCACCAAAACTTGGGCAAGATGATTGTATATTATGTGTAGCCTCCAAATTCTTCGCACCTATGATATTTTATACTTTTGAGCAGGCCATTTAGGGAGATGGGAGAAGTAATTTATGGGATTTGCGAGTTTAGGGAATGGTTTTGAACCGGGACTAACCCGTGAAATAACTTATATCAACTTATTTTTATTTTCTACCCTCTTGCGGACACATACACGGGATAGACATAGTTAGGTCACGTATACTACGTGGGCTAGCCAAGGATAGGTCATGTATTTGTTGAGAAATAAATTTCTTTAGAAGGATTTCTCAAGATAATAACTTGTCCACAATGGAACAAGGTAAAAAGGTTGTTTGCAACCAGGAACAGGGATAAGACTATCCATTATAATGTATTGGAATAACTTTGGAAAAAGACACTATAACAATAATTTGCAGATGATCCATGAGAAAAGATACTAGAACATGAGATTGGTTGGATGATAGGGTTGAAAAATGGAAAATCTAATCCTAAAACTCAATTGGAGTACCACAATTGATTTAGAGGATTAATATATTTACCAAAGAAGAGCAATGTTTCTTGTTGGAAAGACATGTTTATTTTTCAATTTTATTGTGATTTTAGCCCAAGTAGTGGTGGAATAAAAACAAATACAATCATAGACAGTATTGATCTCTACATTGTCTGGGCAGTTGATGACAGATTTCTTTTTGCTCTTGTATGACAATTTCGTAGTTTAACAACTGTGTTTCCATTGTTAGTCATGTGCTTGTTAGGATATTCCTATACTCCATCCTAGTCCTACCAGCATTATCATTATTTTGCGTTTAAGTCATGAATGCATTTTTGCATGCAGATATGTAATTGCATCCATCCCAGTCATCAGTATGGTGTCTCCCAGCACTTAGTGCTTAGTTTACTAGCCCCGGCAGCCTGTTTCCACTCAAATCCAACCATCCTAGTCAGTTATGCGCCCTCTTTTTCACCTACCACGTGTGAAAGGCGCCCTCTCTCACCTACCACCAGTGACACTTCAGTTAGTTGCTTGATTTGTGGATCTTTCCTTGATTTAAGCACTGATTGACTAGTAAACTAACTGAAACACTCTGTTGGACACCCAGAGAGACTTGGTTGACTATTCTGACTGCAGTTATCTCCTCATGCGCCCTCCATTAGTGCTCTATGCATTAGTTATACCTACTATATCTAGTTAGACTCAGTTTGACACATGGTTGATGGTTACTTGTGCTTTGATGACACTCCACTGATCTGATGATGAGTCCATGCAGGCTAATTCGAATTGCCACCTTGGCATTCGAAACCTCTCCATTGTATTATTTATTGTTCATATTATGATTAATGAATTAGTGTGTGATGTTATTCTGCTTCTATCTGAGTTATACTGTATCATAATTCTACTTCTCTTTTACACTGCATTGTCCACTCTTCTTATATTTTGTTGCTTAATATTTCTTGTGAGGTATACATCAGCTTTTAGATCTGTTGTGAGGATTTTCACATGGTATCAGAGCATGTTGAGAGTATAGTATATCTCCATTCCTAAGAGTTTTTTTTTGCAGGTTATTACCAAGATTTCAAGTGCAGCAGTAGTTGGAGTAGTTTTCTGCAGTTTTGCAGCATAGTAGTTGTAGATATTCTCCATTGTTTTTGCAAATCTTCTGCAACAACTTCCATGAATCTGGAAGGAATTACTCCTCTCTCTCCATTCAACTATGATGAGTGGAAACCAAAGATGATAGCATATTTGAAGAGACATGGTCTTTTTTATTATTGCCTTAAAAGAGTGTTCGAATCCTCTAAAGAGGAGAATGATTGGTTAAATGAAGGTGATAGAGCCTATGGAGCAATGTTGTTTGCTATGTCTCGTTGTATGTTACCCCACTTCATTGGTTCTGCTGAATCTCCAAAATAACTATGGGCCCATTTGGATGAAATATTTGGAAAACATAATGAAGGGATTGGTGCAAACTATTTGGAGAGCAAGCCCAGTAATGCATTCTCCCTCCCTGATGATCTCTCTGATCATGATTCAATATCAAACATATCTCATAATGAAGTTGTCCAAAAAGAAGAAGAACTTGCATATTCAACACTCATGTTCTCAATGTCTTCTATTTTGAATTATGAGCCAGATCACACTCTAGAAAATGAAGAGGTTCTTAAATCCTCTCTTGCACAAGAGTCTGTTGGTTTGCATAATGATGATCTATTGAATGTTTCGGAGGTTAAATCAGCAATTGGAGGTGATGCATTCGCTCTCCTTGATCACTTATCTCTTATGTACTACTTACTATCATTTGTACATGCTCTCGGAATTTAATTGAATATGTAGGGAATTACCATTCGCTTCGGATAATTTCTGATGCACATCATGGTTTATTTGGTTTTGATCTCACCCTTGCTCGTTCAAAGGAGATCTCAAGAAACCATTCATCATTTCTTGGAGCTGATTTGAAGTCCAAGCAACCACTATCATGTGATGGTTCTTTTGGGCATGATCTCACCTATGATGGTTCAAAGGAGATAACAAAAGACTATCTACACATTCATGGATTTGATCCTACCTCAGATGATTCGAATCACAGGTTCTAGGATGATCCTCATACCTTTGGATTTGTTCTCATCACATTCGATCTGAAGAGAAAGTACAAGCACATATCTCCATATTCACTTGCATCCACTTAAGAAGCTCACAAGCACATGTTTTTGGATCATGAACCACTTCTTCCCATGAAGAAGATACCTCCAGACATATGACCAAGCATCACACCTGCTTGATTTTGGAGCTTTTTTTTTTTTTGGTGGCCTTACAGTCTTTCGAGGAGGGGTATTTTTCCCATAAGTTTTTTCCCTTTTCCTCGTTTCATGGACTGTTCTTTATTATTCATTGTATTGGCTGACCTTTGGTCTCAGTTACCAGGGCCCAAGATGGATTAAAGGGGGGTGTTAGGATATTCCTATACTCCATCCTAGTCCTACCAGCATTATCATTATTTTTCATTTCAGCCATGCATGCATTTTTGCATGTAGGCATGCAATTGCATGCATCCTAGTCATCAGTAGGGTGTCTCCCAGCACTTAGTGCTTAGTTTACTAACCTCGGAAGCCTATTTCCACTCAGTTCCAACCCTCCTAGTCAGTGATGCGCCCTCTTTTTCACCTACTACATGTGAAAGGTGCCCTCTCTCACCTACCACCAGTGACACTTCAATTAGTTTCTTGATTTGTGGATCTTTCCCTGATTTAAAGACTGATTGACTAGTTAACTAACTGAAACACTCCGTTGGACACCCAAAGGGACTTGGTTAACTATTCTGACTGCACTTAGCTCCTCATGCACCCTCCATTAGTGCTCTATGCATCAGTTACACCTACTACATCCAGTTAGACTCATTTTGACACATGGTTGATGGTTACTTGTGCTTTGATGACACTCCACTGATCTGATGATGAGTCCATTCAGGCTAATTCAAATTGCCACCTTGGTATTCGAATAATCTCCATTGTATTATTTATTATTCATATTATGATTAATGAATTAGTGTGTGATGTTATTCTACTTCTATCTGAGTTCTATTGTATCATAATTTTGCTGCTCTTTTACACTGCATTGTCCACTCTTCTTCTATTTTCCTGCTTAATCTTTCTTGTGAGGTATACATCAACTCTTAGATCTGCTGTGAGGATTTTCACAGTGCTTGTTATAATTTCCCGATGGTTTCCTTCAGGTTAATTTTTATGAGAGAGATAAAAAAATGAAACAAATGTAGACATCAAACACAAACACTGGTTTTTATAGTGAAAAACAAAGAAAGATATTCCATTAATAGAGACCCTTGACAAATTCCATTCTTTTTGGTCTCATTATCAATCAATTTTCATTATACAATGCCAAAGATCCAACACTTAGAGAAAAGTATTTAACCTTTGACATTTGAATATATATGAGAATGACACAAATCACATTCAAAATTTGGTATTGCTTGATGGAATTTAGAAACAATACCTATCAAATTCTATATGTGTCACACATGGATCTAGATTACTAGAGCAAGCTTCATTTAGAATTTACCAAACATTGACAGGATAATAGAAGAAACATGAAGAAAATATTAAGTAGAACACAAGAGAAAAACACTCTAGTGGATTGATATTCCATTACATTATTATTCAACATGTGTACAATATATATATGCTCTCAAGAGAGAAAATTGAGAGGCTTAGTGGCAAATTGCGTAGATCACAATAATGAGGCTTAGATTGGACCAATTTACCCATGAATGACATGAGGCCAAGTGTAACTCATATATTGGGACATAATGAGGTTCAAGGAACACAGATGGGCCATGAGGAAGGTTAGGCTATCCAAAATAGTGTGAAAGGTACTATTATGAGGGCACATGGGTGAGTAGCTGGATAAGTAGTGGCCATTAATGCACAAGCTGACCAAATAATTAAGAGGGCACACTTCATCTCCTTAAAATGGGGAAATGCAATAACTCCCACATAAATGCAAGTTAGTGTGGCGCATTGACTTCTAAAATGATGGAAATTAGTGGATAAGTGGACAAACAAGGCTCCATGGATATATCACTAGTCTAAGGTGGTCAAATGTGGACAAACTATGGTCCAAGACACTAAACTAAGCACTGGAAGTCCAATAACACTAGGTAGAACAACATGAAGGTCCATGGAATGTATATGATGGTGATATTTCTCTAACACCCCCCCTTAAGCCAACATGGTAGTGAGCAATGAGAAATAGGACCCAAGCAATAAACGCTTATGGTCACCCTTTACAATTTATTAATCCATGTAGGTGAGGAAAGAGGCAAAACCACATGAAGAAAATCCTCCCTCTAAAATGGACATGAAATACACCCAAAAAAACTGTATACCCTCCAAACTAGATGAATATGTCGAGAGGAATATTCTTCTTATGAAGAAGAGGGATGTGTTCAACTAGATCATAAATATGAACAATTTCATGATGGAAAATGTAGCCATGTAGAACAATTGAAACATATTAGTAGTAGAACAAATGCATGTGCTCTTCATACTTGAAATTCAAACCAACCAGGGTGCCAGGTCCAAAAGAGACTTGATATGAGTGAGAATAAGTGACCCCAAGCAAATTATAAGGCTCCTGAAGCATCAACTTCGAATCAAGAGAGTTGTAATCAACTCCAAGAAAGAGGAACAAGAGTCCCCAGTGCGGCACTCTCATGGAAAAATATTCTCCATCTTCAAGGGAACTTGAACAAATTCTGTTAGGCTTGGTGCAGGAATACATAGGAAACAAAAGACTGTGAAGCAATGAGAGATATTCACTTGAATTCCAAATTTCTCCTTCACCATCTTTCGAACCAATACTCTCATGTGAAGAAAGAACCTCTTCTAGAGAAGGCTCACTATGATCACCAACCAACAACTCATTTTCAACATTTGTAATAGAAGACATAGAGGAGAAAGAAGTGGAATGGAGAGACAGCTCTTCAACAATATTGATGGTAGAAGATCATATGTTATCTTCATGAAAAACAACTTCATTGAAAACATAGGAAGCCACAGAGGAAGAAAGTTGAGTTGGATCATTTGTTGAATTTGTATCTTCTTCTTCTTCTTCAATTTGAAAAACTTCTTGAGAAATGCATGAGGTCGAGACCTTTGGAGCGAGAACACATGAGGAGGTGTCCATTTTCTTTCTCTCCATATGTAATATCTCGATTTTGACCCCA
Organism: Larix kaempferi; assembly: GCA_027924585.1. Taxonomy (NCBI): domain Eukaryota; kingdom Viridiplantae; phylum Streptophyta; class Pinopsida; order Pinales; family Pinaceae; genus Larix; species Larix kaempferi. Next base: position 23,318,476 of record BSBM01000435.1, read on the forward strand.
TTGTATTAAAATGTAAATGATGTAATATTGTCATAAAATTGTTGTGAGGAGCTCAAGGCCAAGGCCCTGCCATCAATTTAGTGATGCATATGGTTTAAGTGCTAGCGAGGCACATTGGAATTTCAAATATCATGAAAATATGCATTTTAATCAAATACCCATAACAAGCTATGCAATGCAACAAGAGATGGGGGCACGATTTTACAAGGACTTAGGAGGGAAACATTCAAACCCTTGATCCAATCAAGTCAAGCCAAGTGTCAATGAGAGAACCCATAAAACCCTCAACTCCCCATGTTGACTTTTGTACCCAATCATTCATTTCTCCCAAGAGTTGGGTCAAGTAGTTAATACCGTGGGGAATGGAGAGGTATGGCTGTCCAAATTCGGGTATGGGCAAGCCACCCTTCATAGAAACTCGTGTTTGAATTCTTGAGAAAAAAAAGAGCCACGAAATTGCTCCCCAGTCCATTACCCATCAACTGGTTTTTCTCTCTCACGAGTGGGGAGCTACCTGGGCGTTTTCCCTCCACGTTTTTGCTAGTTTTCCCTTGTTTTCTAGCTGGGAAGAGGGAACTTTTATGTTGTAGAGCTCCTGGGAGGAAGGGAGTTCAATTTGGGGTTCCATTGAGGCCGTTTTGGCCATTGGAATGCTCATAACATGTGGGAGAAATCGGTTCTGCTCCCTATGGTTGAGTTTCCCTTTCCACAGTTTGTTTTTGGTGTGTCCATGATTTGGGGAAAGCCCATGGCCATCTTGTTTGTAAATCCCATTTTTTTTAAACAGGTATCTATGCCCAATGATTGTGCTTGTTGTGTGTAGATAGAGTATGTTGGGGTATGGGTTAGGGTATCCATTATTTTGGCTTGAGCTTGAGTGCAAGTATCCAGAAATGGCATAAGGTTAGAGGCTCCCGATGATAGGCTTATGGCTAAAGATTTGAATAAAAAAGTATTCCAACAAAAGGTGACTGGTTACAAGATGCTTCCTTCTTTTGGACTTACTTGTTGATTCTGTTAATGAAGGCACCTTCTTGGTTTTCAAGGCTAAGACTGGTTCAAGAAAAAAGGTTATTCCCAAGGTTCAAGCTGTGGACTGGCTGGGCTTAGATGAAATGTTTATTTGGTTGTGTATGAGATATAAAATCCCCTTTTCCTTGTAGAAATCATGCCCATCTCGGGGGTGGTCTCTGAGTGCTGAAATAATATGGGCTGGGTAGAGACCTATGGTTGGGTGGAACGTTGCAGCGACATAGCTAGTTGCTTGGGACCATTTCACAATAAAGATAAGTGTTTTTCTATCTATGTGTTTTACCTCTGCAATGTTTTAAATTGATGATTGTTTTTTGTATGCTGAATGCATATGAAATGTGTGTGGATGAGGTTTATTTATGTTGTGCATGTTTGCTTGATTTGTATCTGCACACATTTGTTTTATTGTTGTGAATCTAATGAATGGACCGAGTTTATGTAAAAGCCCCAGAATTTGGTATCATGTTCCCTTCCTCGAATTGGGTCCACGGGAGGGGACGTGACACCAATAGCTAATATCTTCTTTCTGCATGCCAAGAGCTCTATCTAGATTTCTCCAAAGCTCAAACGGATACTCAACAGAATCAATGAGATAATGCATTCTAGGAGGTATATGCAGACACATAGTTACATATGCTCTATCACAGTCATTGAGCCAATCACACTTTTCTTCATAAGGTTTTGGCTTTCTCACAGCACCAATGGATACATCAAAGAGACATTTTCTCTTGAGATATGCACACATATTTTCTTTCCAATCAGAATAGTTGAATGGAGAGAGGAGAGGAACTGCTTCAAATCCATATTAAAGTTGTTGTAGGAACTTTCAAAACACATATGTGGAAATCTATTTCGGAAGCAAGATGAGGATCCCCTATGGCGCCTTGATACCATGTCAATTTCTATATGTGTCATAGGTGGATCTAGATTACTAGAGCAAGCTTCACTTAGATTTTACTAAACATTGACAGGAGAATAGAAGAAATATGAAGAAAATATTAAGTAGAACATAAGAGAAAAATACTCATGTGGATTGATCTTCCATTACATCATTATTCAACAACATGTGTACAATATATATATGATATCAAGAGACAAAATCGAGAGGCTTAGTGGCAAGTTGAGTAGCTCGCAGTAATGAGGCTTAGATTGAACCAATTCACCAATCAATGACATGAGCCCAAGTGTAACTCATAGATTGGGCCATATGATGTTCAATGAACATTGATGGACCATGAGGACGGTTAGGCTAGTAGAAATAGTGTGAAAGGTACCATTATGAGGGCGCATGGGTGATTAGTTGGCTAAGTAGTGGCCATTAATGCACAAGTATAGCAAATAATTAAGAGGGCGCACTCCATCTCCTTAAAACATGGAAATGAAATAACTCCCACATGAATGCAAGTTAATGGGGTGCATTGAGTCCTAAAATGATGGAAATGAGTTGATAAGCGGATAAACAAGGCTTCATGGATATCACTAGGCTAAGGTGGTCAAATGTGGACAAACTATGGTCCAAGACATTAGACTAGAAACTAGAAGGCCAAATAACACTAGGTAGAACAACATGAAGTTTCATAGCATGTATATGATGGGGATATTGTTCTAACAATACCACAAAAAAATCTCACAATGAAATTCTCTTTCATCTTATTGTTGTACATATCCCGTCATTACAATTCAGTGTATCTACGGAATTCTAATTCAGATTCTAAGTAAAATTGCCTCACTCTAGTTTTAAAAAGACATCAATTTAAAAAAAAAATCTTGTTGGAGGCCATAATATTTATAAATTTTTATCTCTATCACATGCGATTTGCTCGTATTCTTTCCTTGACCAGAAATAATTCTTTCCTTGACCAGAAATAGTTAACTTCTTCCTCACTAGTTGATGGATTATTTGCGAGCAGCTTTTATGTATTCCATTTTTGTAGCCTATATTAACCATTGTTGTAGTAATCTTGTAAAATTAGGGGCGGTGGGGTGGGATGTTATGTGTCATCGTCCCACAATTACGAGTTCATCATTTTAGTCAAATAAGGAAAACACAAAAGCATTGTAGTCGTGACGCATAAAGGTACATGCATCAAACATTGATGATGCTAAGTACTCCTACACATGGCATAGTTGCTTTGCCAATTAAATATTGCACTTGTTTGACCGGGCTTCTATTCTAAACAGTCCCATTCGTACTTGAAAAGGTAAAGAGTATGGGACCAAATTGCGAGGCCCAATTTTTTCGCAATTGATAAAATAGAGTTAAAATTAGCCAATGACGCCTGCTAAAACTCTATTGGATAGCATTAGATGGTGGGACCCCTACATTATAAACTCTTTGGCTGGAAAGAAAAATTTCCCTACCAAATCTAAAATAACGTTTTCAATATGCACATGTGTTGGATGAACTAGGATCAAGTTGTAATTGAGTGAAAGTTTTTCATCATTGATTCATATTTGATTTTTAAAATAAAAGTACATGTAGCACTTAAAACTGAGAATCTTCAAAGAAGATGTGAAGCAGAATTTCAATTTAGAACATACTTTTAAAAACCAACTCTTAACAGTGTGGTATAGACTAAAAAACAAACATAATGTTAATCAAATCAAATATGATAGAGCATGGTATATGCTATAAACGAAGAAGATATGGAGCCTTTGAAACCATGCAACTCCACAATCGATATCGTTGTTACTGGCATTGTATATGTTTTGCAAGTGACAGATCTTACTTTGCAGAAGAAATTTCTTTGAAAATATATGTCCAGTGTGGAATGAAAGTTGGTAGAGTTGATTTCTAGTTTTTTTTTATATTAAACGCTTAAGAAGAATCGAATTCTAAAATACCATGTTCAGAATATATTGTGGGATTTTTCCTTAACAACATACTCACTGCAGATATGGCGATGAATGTTAATAAAATTTGGATTGAGAACTAAACAAGAAACACATTCAATTGTGCATACTCCAACCTACAAAGCAGTAACATGAAAAATAACCAAATGAACCTTAAAAAAAATCCATCCTCTGAGTATATCACAACTAGATAAATGAAAATGCTACTATACATGTACGTTGTGCAATGAAAGTTTATAGAATTGATTCTTAGTTTCTTGCTATGTTAAATTCCTAGAAAGATATCAATGATAAATGATACTATTCACCACACATAGCAAGCATTCTCCTAACAATATGCATAGTGGAATTATGGCGATCAATGGTGATAAGAATTGCATTAAGAACCGAAAAAAAATGCAATTGTGCAGACAATCTATTTCTGAACTCTACCCGCCATTGCTACTAATGTTATTTTCTTGACAAAAGCTGAAGACGAGGACCAGTTCATTCTATAAACAATGAAAAAGCCTTCTGTGAGCAAGCCACAATCAAGAGAAAAGAAAATGTTGATAGCACTAGAAAGACGAAGCAGAAGTAGGCAAAACAATGGGAATTTTTAAGAGAAAGGCACAACCAGGTGAACTGGATCAAATTGAAACACCTGACATGCATGCCTGATGCCCATGCAGTTTCAAATTCAATTTTAAACCTCACCACAAATTCAACTATTTGCACACCTAAATGCTCATATGGAAGCTATTATATAATGTAGTCTTTGAAGAAGCAGCTACAAATCCAAATCCTAAGCCTATCTAATATACTGTTTAACTAGAAATAGCAATCAAAACTACCTCAAAAATCTGTAAAAGACAAAGTTCATTGACACAATGTTTTGGACACTAACGTAGAAAGAGGAAACAAGAATAAAAAAACTTGGTGTCAATACAATGTTCCTAAATCAAGTTGCCAGGCTATATGCAATAAGCAAATCAAGGAAACAATCGATATGAAGTAATAAGCAAATCAAGGAAACAATCGGTATGAAGTTGACAAAGAAAATGTGAAAAGAAGGTTTCTAAACAACACAGAAAATGCAATGGGAAGATCACATTAGCAGTCGATACGAGATTTTGTACCCAACATTATATTTGGATCTCGAAGCAAGCTTTTGAAGCTTCGCAATTGGAGAGACACTTGTGAAGTAGACCAATACAAGAACAATAAAAGCAACGACCGTGCGTTGCTTGCAACTAGACTTGCTTTGGAACATTGATTCTACAGTGTGAAATTGGGAATCATCATAAGCGAATAAAAAATATGTCTAGTATGTTATTTTTCATTTCGTATCTTATTGTGAAATGCATTAATCTTGTTTGCATTTTTTCCACATGTTTGATGCACCAAACAAATCCCCAAAAACATGAAACAAACAACTAATGCGTTGCAAAATTTGCAAAGCAGCTACGTGGACATTGACCAACAATTGAAGAGAACCAACTATTAGGGAAGAAATGGTTAAATTAATTTAGATCCGAATACAAGAGCTCAATCCCTGCTTCAATTGTGTTTTTTTTCTTAATATTTTTTATTTGCAAATGAAGCAATACATTGAAGAAGAGCATGGGAAAAAAAACTATGATTTCTTGTTCCAAACAAGTTGTTCAATGGCAGCTAATTTTTCCAACTTGCCCAATGTGGACATAATGACAAGTGGCACGCTTCCTTGCATGTGTCAAAGACAAATTTTGATTGGACAGAGAATATTTTAATTCAGATGTGGCAAGTATACAAATGAAGTTTCGAAAGCAGCATGTTTCAATGCCACTGTGAATAGTTTTGTTAGAAGGGAATCCTACATAGCCCATAGTTATGTTGCCATGTTTGAAATGTTTCTGATTATAACCAATGAAATGGTGCATGAAATTTCATCTAGTAAGCAAATTTTGCATCCCAACCTCTCTCTTAGTGCAACTCAATGTATTGATTTTCAATTGCTTTATCTTTGTCAACAACCAGAGCATAAAGTGTTTAGAGCGTCCATTGGATGGCACCCAACTGTGAAAAAAACTAGCCCCACTTGTAAAATGGGCATTTTTGTGGATGAAGTTCAATTTACTGTTTCTCAATGCATGTATCATTATCAAGGAGCAAAGCATGACTGCTGACCCATAAGTGTATTCACTAGGTTAAGTGTATATTTTTCCCAAGAAAACCATTGCGGCATAAACCCTTTGGAGATCTAGACTATGCAATCGGTACCCAATCCAAAATCATTAATGTTACTCTATTTTTGGCTTGGTACAAAACATGAATGAAGTTACACAAAACAAGAAATCAACCTAGCGAATAGATTCTTAGACCTTCTATATGATGCAATGTAGATTGTAGAAAGTGAGATGAATTTCCACCTACAATGACGGTGGTTCAAACCTAGGTAGATTTTTTGTCTCACAACATGGATGTGCTGCTTGAAGATTACAAGGAGGGGAAACTTTCAAAACAAATAATTGATGCAAAATCGTTGATACTATGTGGACCTTGATTTGATACAAGAAAACAACAAATCCATACAAGAGAGGTTGACAATCTTACATAGAAGACATGAACCCTGTTACAAGACACAATTTAAATTATAGGAAGTGAGAGGGATTTGTATTTGCAAAAATGCTTGTAGAAACGTTGGCTTACATTGTCTCCCAGATCATGGATGTGTTTGAATACTATAACAACAACAAGCTCACATAATAAAGACTGATGGCCTCTAAACGATGCAGCCAATCAATAGTGCAAAAACACCAAGACTATACAATGCTTGACTTGGAATAAAACATCAATCCAACCAATTGAAAAAGGCATTCAACCTAGGAAAGAACAATTGATACCTTCTACACTTGACATTGAGAATTGCATCAAGCATGAATAATTTCTATTTGTGGAGATGGTGATAAAAACCTTGATCACTGATATGTGCAACACCATTGATGCAAGTAGATGCCATAGAAATCACAAACTTGTAAGATACACCCTAAGAACCTCTAATGCATAGATTCAACTGTCAATGCAAGACCATGGCCCATGCATCATTCTTGAATTATTGCAAATCATCAGAAGAGACAAACAAAGGAGGAAACTAGCTGAGGTGACAAATATTGAGACCCGTTACACAATCCATTGCAAATTGCAAGAAGCAAAAAGAAGATGAATTTGATACTATATTGGCATGGATATTTAATAGAGTAGTGCTCAATACTATGAAAGTGATTGCAAATTAAAGTGACAAGAAACCCATATCGAGTGTATTAAACGGGCATAAGTTGGTTCCAACCAGATATTCCACTACAAATGAGAGAAATTGTGGCGGAAAAGGTGTTTCTATTATTACCTCCATAGTCCAATCACTGGAATGCCTTTTTCCATAGCCAATATGGAAGAGGAAGCAATTTGTAAAATGTTGGCTACTCGTGCACAATCACATCCATTATGCTAAATGTGTATACATTGTCCAAGGAAAACCTTCCTGGCTAAATATTTCACATCTCTAACCTATTCAAATGCTACCCAACATGAAACAATCAACATTGTATGGCTATGACGAAAAAACAATGAGCAGATGAAAATGGACAACCATGAGTGCATAGTATAAAAATAGGACAAATTACTCAGTAATACCAAGCCTACAAAATGACCATATTATTTAATAAAAACATAAGATATTTGATTGTCCACAAAAAATTTTGAAATCTTCAACTAATTTTGACCCGGATATAGAAGTTTGAAAATGGAAATGCATTTTTATTTTTATTTTCATATTTAGTATACTTTCGAGCTAAACAAACCAAAAACCAACCGCTTTGTATTTTGAACAAACATACCAAATGGAATATGAAATGAAACAGTTAGACATGACAAAGAGAAAAACAAAACAAAAAACACCATGCAATGGTTTCTTTAACTTCATCAAGATTTACAACCACATAAATATAACATGCCTTGGTTACATGGGAAGGATAGAATTCCCATTCTCTATTTTTAAACCAAAATTAAGGATTGTATAAATACAACAGACACCGTATCTACAAATGAAGAGTAGGATTCTGTGAAATTCTAAATCACAGTAGATCATAGAGCTGAGAATGCCTCACAGTGAAAGAATGAGTAGAAAAAGTGAATTATAGTGAAAATAGCAGTAAACTTAAGCATGCATTGGAACTTAGATGGAAGCAGAAATGTGTAACATTATTCATTAATCAGTATAGTCCACAAATATGTTACAATAGAGAGAATTCAAATATCCTAGGAGAATTTGAGTCTCGGTCTATTTATCATACGAATTGTCACCACTAGAGTGCTCCAAAAGACCCAAACTCAACTCAACTCAACCAAAACTTAGTTAACTGAAGCTACTGTCAATTAACGGACCAAGGAGGGGGAATTAGTGAGTTATGCATGCAAATACATTAGAAAAGGGTGCATTAGATCACAATCAGTGGTGATCAGAGCTCAAACCCACACTAGAGTTTAGGGACTCAGGTGGACTGAACTAGAACATAGAGTTAACTCCTAAAATGTAGGGAACTGACTCTAGTGGGACTAAACTCATGCACGCATGGTGCATTAACTGGCTAATGGGTCCTAGATGACATATGCACACCACTAGGGGGTAAATAAGATCATCAACTACTAGGAAAAATCAAATAATGCTAAGTAGGACAAGGATGAAGAATTAATTATCCTAACACCCCCCCTTAATCCAAACTTGGACATCTTGGGTCTTGGTTACTAAGAAAAAATTTCACCCATACAATCAAATAAATGATAAAAATAAATAACTGTTCTTGAAAACTAAGGAAATGGGGAAAAACCTCATGGGAAAAATACCCCCCTCAAAAATGAACAACAGGTAACTGAAATAGCCTTCACACTAAGCAGAGGAGGAAAAACTAAGTGAAAGTCTTTGTAAAAATGTAGGCAATTTGCTCCTATGTAGGATAGTAATGCAGGTACTAGATTTGGAATTGGATTTGGATTTGCTCCTTTGATCTACCTCCCACTGTGTCGAAGCTGTATTTTCCAAAACAAGTCTTTTAGAAACCATCTTTGCTACTGAAGCGAATGGCTCATTTTAGTCCAAATCATGAACCTTTGAGTACCCTTTGTGAACCAACCGAGCTTTTTACCTTGTTGCAGATCCATCAAGGAAAGTCTCTTTGAAAGAATGTGGATCAGACCCCACCATCATGTAGCACCTATCTGAGAGAAGTGGATCTATATGACATAGTGTAAGGTTTGCATCTCGATATTAAGTGTTGGTTCTTTTATGGTCAGATGGATCCGCAACTATGTTCCCATCAGCTTCAAGGATTTTTTGAGCCCATATTGGCATTGGCCATGGATTGGGAGTAGGTGTTAGATATGGATCTAGATATGCTTGAACATCATACTCAACATGAAGATATTGTTCCTCATCTTCAGAATCTGAAACTGGATCATTAGAAGAGACATCACCATGATCTTCATCAAATGCAAATGGAGTAGGCAGAGAGTATGGAAAAAAGTGAGAGAATTCATATGCCTTGGAGGCATGGTTTGCAGCACCTTTCTCTATTAGCTTCCCAAATGAGATATCTGAAATCTCAATTGTGTTAGGTCCAAAAATTAAAAAAAGTCAGTGAACCTGTGTGTGTCATCTGATAAACAAATAACAAGTTTGCTGTCAAATAAGGAACACACATAAAAAATTTGAACTTTGCATGCTCCAGTTGTACTTTTCCCTTCCCTTCAACAAATATATTTGAATTATCTCCCATGTGAATACTACAACCATCGATAATATCTAGAGAAGAAAATGATTCTTTTGCGGCAACCATGTGGTTGGAGGCTCGAGAATCAATTAGGAAGGCTTGTGATTGTGAGAATCTAGCCTTCAGTGCATGGCATATCTCATGATCATCTGTCTCACATCTAGAATCAATCTCCCTTGTGACTTTTGGGAGTGAAATGTTGTGTTGTTCAAGGAGTTTGGTCATTTGATCTATCTTCTTCTTTATGAAAGATCTCTCTGGATGGTTTCCTTTCTTGAAATAGGAACACTTGATCTTCTCAATCCCCTTTTGCTTATCCTTCTTGGAGTTGGAGGATCCTTCCAATGGATTAGACTTTGCATTTTGCTTGGCTTCCAATTGCTTCTTCTCTTTACCTGTGTTCTTCCCTTTAGCATACACACTTTTTAACTCTCCAACCATAAGAGCTTGAGTTTTGGAGGTGTTCAAGGCACCCATCTGAATCAATTTGTCTTTTTCTTGGATGAGAGATTCAGTGAATGCATCTAAGGAAGGAATTTTACAATTGGGGATTGGATATCTCCCTAAATGGAAGGTAGAAATAAAAAATGAAAATTTTGGACCAAGCTTGGTTAGAATGGATAGCACCAACTGCTCATCCTTTTTCTCAATGCCACATTGTTTGCATTGCATGACCTAGGATTTGAATTTAGAGAAGAATTGTTGTATGGTTTCGAAACTACTGGGTTGAATACAAATTAACTCATTCTCCAGAATATGGCCCCTCAGCTCATCTTTCTTTCCAAAGAGGGTCTCAAGATTCAACCAAATATCTCTTGGAGTCTTCAATTCATCAAGGTGGAAGAGAAAATCTATGGAAATATGAATACACATGAAACCAAACTTTTCATCTAATCCGTTTAAATACTTGGCCTTCTCAAAGCTGCTTGAGGTTCGACCTCCTTTCCCATTGTGACCCTGTATAGACTCTTGTTGCACAATACCATCTGCATATCAGCCCTCCAATAAAGATAATTGAAGGGTGTCAGGATCCTTAAAGACAGAGGAACGTTTGAATTCTCCATGAGAAACGACTGGAGCGAATACAAAATGAAACTGTTGCTACTACTACACTAAAAACCCTTCAATATCCTACAATAAAGTCTCAATTTTGGAGATAAAATACTACTAAGGACTGCTTTAGGACAATAGGCACTTTTATCCGGATCCTTCACACCTGGCTAGACCTCAAAGGATTTCTCCAATGAATTCAATGGAATGGTACGAGGACTTGCTATGGAAATACAAACGCTTTTGGTGAACTACTGAAAGTAGCTACTTAAACTACACTCTCTGAGCTCTGATACCATGTGAAATTTTAATTCAAAGTAGATCATAGAACTGAGAATACCTCACAGTGAAATAATGAGTAGAAAAGGTGAATTACAGTGAAAAGAGCAGTAAAATTAATCATGCATTGGAACTCAGATGGAAGCAGAAATGTGTAACATTATCCATTAATCAGTATAGTCCACAAATATGTTACAATAGGGAGAATTCAAATATCCTAGGAGAATTCGAGTCTCAGTCTATCTAGCATAGGAATTGTCACCACTGGAGTGCTTTGGAAGACCCAAACTCAACTCAACCAAAGCTTAGTCAACTGAATCTATTTTCAGTTAACTGACTAAGGAGGGTGCATTAGTGAGTTCTTCATGCAAATCAATCAAAAAATGGTGCATTAGATCACAAGCAGTGGCGATCGGAGCTCAAACCCCCACTAGAGTTCAAGGACTCAAGTGGACTAAACTAGAACACAAAGTTAGCTCCTTAAATGTAGGGAACTAACTCTAGTGGGCCTAAAATCATGCATGCAGGGTTCATTAGGTGTCTAATGGGTCGTATATGACATCTGCACACCACTAGGGGGAAAATAACATCATCAACTACTAGGAAAAAGAAAATAATGCTAAGTAGGACAAGGATGGATTATTAATTATCCTAACATATCCTACCTCTGATGACTAGATACCTATGCAAATGAAACATCTAAACATTGAAAGAGAGAAAACAAAAACCAAGTTACCATGCAATGGTTGCTTTCACTCTAATCAAAACTTATTGCTACATAAATATAACATCCCTTGGTTACATGGGAAGAATATAATTTCCATTCTCTCAGTTTAAAATAACAATAGACTTTGTATATATCCTATAGACAAAGCATCTATGGATGAATAGTAAAATTATCCCTATTATTAACAGTGACATGTGCATGCCTAAGCAACAAGCCTTGCATAAATATCATCTACAAAAGGGCTATGAATACTATGCATGTTCAGAGGAGAAGGTATCTTAATCTGAATTTAAATTCAACCACATTATCTGCACAGCTAAATTCCCACATGGAATCTATTATATAATTTGGTCTTTGAAGAAGCAGCGACAAGTCCAAATCTTATGCCTATCCAATACACTGTTTAACTAGAAATGGCATTTGAAACTACCTCAAAAATCTGTAAAATCCAAAGTTCATTAACACAACATTTTTTACACTAACCTAGAAAGACGAAAAGAGAATCAAAATACTTGTCATCAATACAATGTTCCTGAATCAATTTTACTGGCTATATGCAATAATCATCTCAAGGAAACAATGGATATGAAGTTGAGCAAGAAAACACAAAAAGAAGGTTTCTAAAAAACACTAAAAATGAAATGGGAAGATCATATTAGTAGTGAATATGATATTCTGTATCCCATCATTTTCTTGAATCCCGATGCAAGATTTTGAAGCTTGGCAATTGGAGAGACACTTGTGAAGTAGACCAATACAAGAATAGTGAAAGCAATGACTATGCATTGCTTACAACTAATCTTGATTTAGAACATTGATTCTATAGTGTGAAATTGGAAATCAACATATGCAGATCGAAAATATGTTTGTATGTTATTCTGTGTTTCGTATGTTATTGTGCAATGCATTAATCTTGTTTGCATTTCTTTTCCACGGGTTTATCGCACTGAAAAAACCCCCCCAAAAAATGAAAAAAACAACTAAATCATTACAAATTGGGAAAGCAGCTACATGGACATTGACCAACAACTAAACAGAACCTACTATTAGTGAAGAAATGGTTAAATTGATTCAGATCCAAATATCCATAGCTCAATCCTTGTTTTAGCTATGTTTTTTTTTCTTAATGTTTTTTATTTGCAAATGAAGCAATACATTGAAAACGAACTGGGAAAAAAATAAATGGTGATTGATTGTTCCAAACAAGCTCTTCAATGGCAGGTTCTTCTTCCAACTTGTCCAATATGGACAGAATGGCAAGTGCCATGCTTAGTTGCATGTGTCAGAGACAAATTATGATTGCATGGAGAATCTTTGAATTCAGAGATGGAAATTATACAAATGAAGTTTCCAAAGGGGCATCTTTCAAAGCCACTATGAATAGATTTGTTAGAAGGTAATCCTACTTAGCCCATAGTTTTGTTGCAACTTTTCAAATGTTTATTATTATAGCCAATGAAATGGTTCATGAAAACATCTAGCAAGCAACTTTTGTATCCCAACCTCTTTCTTCGTGCAACTCAATGTATTCAATTTCAATTTCTTTATCTTTGTCAATGACGAGAGAATAAAGTGCTTAGAGCCTCCACTGGATGCCACCCTACTACAAAAATAGCCAACCCCACTTGCAAAATGGGCACTTTGGTGGATGAAGCTCAATGTGTTGTCTCTCAATGCATGAATCATTATCAAGGAGCAAAGCATGATTGCTGAACCATAAGTGTATTCATTATGTTAATTGTATATTTTTTCCAACAAAACTATTCTAGCATAAAACATCAAGAGCTATAAACTATGTAGTAGGTACCCAATCCAAAATCATTAGTTTTTCTCTGCTTTTGCCTTGGTACAAAAACATGAACGAAGTTACACAAAACAAGAAATAAACCTGGCAAATAGATTGTTAGACCTTCTATATGATGCAATGTAGATTTTATCAAGTGAGATTAATTTCCACCTGCAAGACGTTGGCTCAAACCTAGGCATATTTTTTGTCTCACAGCATGGATGTGATGCAAGATTATAGCGACGGAAAATATTCACAACAAATCATTAATGCCAAATCATTGATCCTATGTGGACCTTGATTTGATACAAGACAACAAAAAATCCATACAAGAGAATTTGACAATATTCCATACAAGACATGCACCGTGTTACAAGATGCAATTTAAATTATAGGAAGTGAGAGAGATTTGTATTTGCAACGATGTTTGTAGAAACATTGGATAATATTTTCTCCCAGATCATGTATGTGTCCAAAGGCTATAGAAACAACAAGTTCACAAAATAAACCCCCACGGCCTCAAAACCATGGATCCAGTCGATAGTACAAAAAAACCAGGACTATACAATGCTTGACTTGGAACAAAAAATCAATCCAACCAAATGAAAGAGGCATTCAACCTAGGAAAGAACCATTGAGACCTTCTACACTTGACAATGCAAATTGAAGCAAGCATGAATAATTTCTATTTGCAAAGATGGTGGTACAAACTTTGATCATTGATATGTGCAATGTCATTGATGCAAGTAGAGTCCATAGCAATAAGAAACTTGCAAGGTAAACCATCAAGCCCTCTAATGCATAGATTCAAAGGCCAATGCAAGACAATGGGCCATGCATCATTCTTGAATTGTTTCAAATCATCAAAGAGTCCAAACAAAAGAGGCAACCAACAGAGGTGACAAACCTTGAGACCCGTTACACAAGGCATTGCAAATTGCAAAAACAAAAAGAACATGTATTTGATACTATATTTCCATAGATATTTAATAGAGTGGCGTGTAATGCCATGCAAGTGATTGCAGCTTAAAATGACAAGAAACCTGTATCAAGTCTATCGAACAGGCATAAGTTGGTTCCAGCTAGTAATTCCACTACAAATGAGAGAAATTTAAGGATACAAGGCATTGCTATTATTACCTTCATATTCCAATCACTTGAATGTATTTTTCCATAGCCAATATGGAAGAGGAAGAAATTTGGAAAATGTTGGTTACTCATGCACAATCACATCCATTATGCTAAATGTATACTTTCTCCAAGGAAATCCTTCTGGGATAAATCTCTAACATATCTAACCTATTCAAATTGTTGGAGACATGTCATTAAGAGATGATTGCGTATCTAACTGCGCCGGCTCTGTCAGTCATTTTTTCAGTTTGCAGAGCCACATAGATGTCAGAGAGTCAGACAGTCTGTCAATAGGCTTCATGCACTCTTCCTAGTATTTATTCAGCTGTGTTTGTATTCCGCAAGTCAAATTTCTTAGGTAGAAATCAATTACAGTCTTTAATGGATCTCAGTAGCTTCTAGGTGAAGGTAAACCAAGTTTGTGTATAAATGAAAATCACTCACAGAGTATTAGGTGGAGATGTAGGAGTGAAAGGAGAAGAAGAAATTGGTTGTGAAATGTATTATGAGCCAAAGCACTGTAAGAAGTGAAAGATCAAGTAAAATCTCATCTCTCTGTAGTGCGGAAAAGTTGCTATGTTTTACTGCGGTAATATATAAGTCTTTAGTTTTATATATTCATTCTCAAGAATGTTGGATTTTTGCATGCCACACATCTTCTTCATATTTACCTGTGTAAATGTTGTTTACATTTACTGTGTGTAAAAGAAATCAAGATTTCCAAATAGTTCACTGTGGTGAAAGTTCTATTTTAACAAGTAGTAACTGCGTTTAAGTTCCATTGTAAATGTTTTGGTTCTTATGTCCTAACAAGAAATATTTCAATATAGAGTTTGTTTAAGAAATATGGGAAGTTAAGAGTAACACGCAGTAAAAAGGATTTGGAAGTAATTGAGAAGTTTGCGAAGTCAAGTTCGCGAAGTTAAAGAACTGCACATTTATGCAAAGTTCAACTACGCAGTAAAAAGTTGAAATGCGCAGTTAATTTCCGTGTAGTTAGTTTGTGAAGTAAAAGTTAGAATATTACTTCACAAAGAATATGCTAGGAGAAGCGAAGTTCTAAATCCAAGCGAAGAAAATAAAATATTCGTTTACTGCACAGTTCAATCTTTTTAACTGCATGGTGTGTGCTTTTTCCTTGATCTGGTATCGGAGCTTGGTTTACCGAGAAAGGAAATTGTATGTACAAAAGGGAAAAGTGATTAAGAATGGCTTCCACTTCTGGTAATTTGCAAACTCCAATATTTTCTAGTAAAAATTATGAATATTGGTCTCTAACTATGAAAATTTATTCAAAGGTCAAGATGTATGGGAAATATTTCAAAATGGCTATGCAGAACCAGCAAATCTAACAGCATATAACAATCTCGCACATGCTGAGAAGGATGTCTTGAGGGAACAGATAAAGGAAGATGGAAATGCGTTGTTCCACATACATCAAGCGACACATGAATCCATACTTCCAAGAGTAGCAACAGTTCACTCAACTAAGGAAGTGTGGGACACACAGGATACATCCTATCAAGTCTTGAACAAGGTAAAGACTGCCAAACTTCAAATTATTAGAAGACATTTTGAATCTCTATTGATGAAAGATATAGAGTTAGTAGACTCATTTTATACTCATTTTATTGGTGTGGCTAATCGAATAAAGTCTCATGGAGAAAATCTAGGTGACCAAAGGGTTGTTGAAAAAGTTCTTAGAGTTCTTCCAAAGAAATTTGAATCTTTAGTTGTGACCCTAGAGGGAAACAAAGATCTGTCCCAATTTAGTATTGATGAGTTGCAAGTCTCATTACTCAATCATGAACATAGAATCAACAGTTCAAATACATCACTGGAGGGTGCATTTGTAGCACAGTCATCCATAAGACATGGAAGAGGCAGGGGAAGATCAAACTCTAGAGGTAGAGGAAGAATTTCTTTCAGAGGAGGTCGCAGCAGCAGCCCTACACATATCGCTGGTAGAGGTCAGAATCAGATCCCTAGTTAGCCAAGTGGACAAAGGTATGATAAATAAAAAATTCAATGCCATTACTGTAAGAAGTTTTAACACTTCGTATATGAATGCAAAAAGAAGCAGCAGGACCAAGGAAAGCAAGGCCAAACATAGTCAAGCAACAACATCACTCCGAACAACTCATTGTTCTTAGCATGTGGATCTCCACTTGAATGCAATGCTATCCAAGAAAGTCCAAATCACATATGGTATTTAGACTCAGGTTGTAGCAATCACATGACTGGTAATATAAATCTATTTTCTAGTCTAGATAAATCAGTTCAAACTGATGTCACACTTGGAAACAATATTCAAGTTACTATTTTGCGAAAGGGTACTGTTGATATTCTAACCAAACAAGGGGAGCAGAAATTTATGCCTGATGTTTATTATGTTCAAGGTTTGAAGCATCATTTGATGAGCATTGGACAGCGGATGGAAAAAGGTTACAGAGTTCATATGATTGGAAAGCATTGTCTGATAAAAAACATATATCCAAGCAATCGCTTAATACCCAAAGTGCAGATGAAAAGAAATCGTTTGTTTCCTTTGAGGATAAGACCAATCATAAAAGGAAAAACAACTCAAGTTGTTCGTGGAAGTTAGAATGAATATTTTGGAACTGAATTCAAACCAGAAAGTAAAGAAGCAAGAATTCACTGCAACAGGGGAGAAAAATACAGCAACAAAGAAATGCAAGCAACATTTCAAACATAAATAAAGGATGAATCCTGGTTATGGCACTTTATATTTGGACATCTAAATTTTGGTGGGATGAAGCTACTGCACATGAAGGTTATGGTGAAAGGATTTCCATTGATTGAAAAGCCAAAGAGAGTTTGCGAAGGCTGTATTTTTGGAAAACAACACAGAGAAACTTTTCCAGTCTATTTTCCAATTCCATTAGAATATTAATGAACAAAAACCTCGTAGATGTCCCATTTATCATAACACAGAGAGACTTTTATAGTGAATGCTCATCTCCAATGAGCCCAAATATCCGTTTATAGCATATGTCAGTAGCGAAGGAAAGCAGTCAAAGGTTTTAATGGATTTTTTTTTGGGTGCATTTCTTCAATATGAATGCACCATTGCGTTTACAACCACCATGCACTTGGTCTTCCATAAATCATGTTGCACCATGGCCAAAAATATCATCAAGTGAAAAAAAACATTCTTTTTCAACTGATGCATTTATTAATAAAAATTGGATCGACGTTCCCTTAAATTAGGCGCACCACATTAGGATTAAAAATTTTATTTCAAATTTATTTTGTAGTGTGTTTTATAGTATGGACCACACCGGCATGCCATGAAAAATGACACACCGTGTTAGGGAAAAAATTAAAAAACAAAACGTGACTAATTATATTTTATTTGAAAATTCATTTGCGGTGCAGTTTCTATTAATAACTGCCCTAGTGTGTCTGAGACTTGGGTGCAATGAAAAAGGGTTTTATAATTTTTTTTTATCACAACTTAAAAATCATTTTTACCTTCTGTAGTGCTTCTGATCCCAAGAGCATCGGTGTCATACATCACATCCTTATATTCTCTAACATCCATGGTGCACATGTGCACGTTGCTCGTTCCTATCGGATCCTGACAACATTTTGAATTTTTCCAAATGGTGGGAAAATTTTCAAAAGTTGCATATATTTTCATGATGCCTCCCCAACATGCAAGAGACAAGGTAAATTGATCGTTACCTCACAATTTATTTTTTAAGTAGAATAACTTTTTAAATTAACCCTTAATTTGCCATATTTAAAAAAAAATTAAAAAAAGTCACACAACGTGTTCAAGCTATTCAACTCACACCGCTCATGAGTGCACCCTATAAAATTTATAGGGTGTAGCACGAGTGATGCATTTATGGTAGAAACAACACACACACAGTGTTCTATGCATTTCAATTTTCGTAGCACATCGAACATCTTAATTTGAAAAAAATCATTAGTTAACCACTTATACTATGAAACGAGAACTCGACACAATTCTCGTTTTTCTCTCTCCTAATTTTAGTAGTTATTTTTACCTCCGTTAAAAAGGGGTTGATACCAGTATCACACATTTTCATTTAGAGGCTTTTTTTGGGCCTTTGAATTATTTTTGTCGTAAAATATATTTAATTTCTATTTTCAAGTGTGTTTTTAGAAATTTAACAAAATAACATACATTTATAAGCAATTTATAATAAAAAAATATGCATTTTGCATTTTTTTCTATAAAATAAGACATTTTTATTCACAAAATTGTAAAAAATTCTAGAAAATAAAGGCATTTAAAACCATTTTCAATGAATTTTTAGAGAATTTTTGTATAAAAATAATGATATTTCATATTATTTTCCGAAAAGTGGCGATTCACATGAATTCAAGAAAAACTATACCATATATTTGTAAAAAACATATTAAAAATATTATATATAGAAATTTTATTTCCAAAATAAAGTGTGAAAGTCAAAACATTACTAATATATCTTATCAAAAAAATTTCAAATTTAACATTTTCTTCCAGATATGAAACTAATCAACACTTTAAGTTAATAGGCACTTTTGGTCTCTTGCAATATTTATTGGAATGAGCATAGCCTACACATCTATCTTCATATATTTTTGTATTACTTTGTGGTTTACAGTCTTTTTCTATTTCATTCATTAATAGAATTTGGGTTTTTTTAGATTACTATGTTCTT
Source organism: Larix kaempferi (assembly GCA_027924585.1). Lineage (NCBI taxonomy): Eukaryota > Viridiplantae > Streptophyta > Pinopsida > Pinales > Pinaceae > Larix > Larix kaempferi. The sequence goes on from BSBM01000435.1 coordinate 23,337,814, forward strand.
TGCAATATCTTTGTTTGTATATTTCCATTTTATATTTCTTCCTTCATTCTATGAAAAAACTAGATCAAACATCTCTTCCCTATACCATTGATTATTATGAACATGATACATTATAAAAAGGGAAAATATATTTAATCAATTGGAACGCAGATGTCTAAGTGTTAAGACTCCATAGGAGGCCAAATATTTGTATTTAATCAATATTAAAAAAGAAAAATATACAATTATAGCAAGTGACTATAATCACAATCACATTAGAGAAAACAAATAATTGGTAGAAAGACACAAAGCCTAGTTCGTGGCTTAAAAAAATAGACATGGAATATATCTATATATCTATGTAGAAAGGTTGAACATCACAAACTTCATAAGGAGGGTTATCTTAATTGGCAATATAAAATATGCCTTTGCACCATTCTTAAAAAGATATGTAGAAAGATAGAACACTTCAAACTTCACAAGGAGGGTTATCTCAATTGCCACTATATGCCTCTCCACCACTCTTATCAATTATTTCTTCGAATATAATTTTATTGATTTTATTATAAGATATGTAACAAAATTCTTAAACTATTGAAACCCATGTACAAGATTGTAATTATTAAATAAGGCCAAGTATGTTTGTAAATAAATGTAATGGGACCCCGTGCCAAGTGTCAAGGCTGAGCACTCTTGAACAATCAAGCTCGACACGGGTTGAACGATCATGGGTGGCACATGGTGCACCTCTACATGAAAAAAGGGAAACCAACAAAGGGATAGACCATTACTTGGGAATTAGCGACCACCACAACGTGTGATGAAAGATTGTGGTGAGGAAGTATAGCTATAAGTGATGTGAATCATGACCAAGCAAGGGGAGAAAACATCAATGTTAACCATGAAGTCTCAAGCTCAAGTTCGACAGCATCTCTAGAGCCTCAATCTCCAGAAGAAGCAAGCTTTGTACATATCTTTGTGAATAAGTGTTTCATCAAGCACTGAAATGTTGCAGTTTAGTAGGAAAAACAAGTGCTTCATCAAGCCCAATTTCACTAAGGTTCAAGGTGGTTACAAGTTTATCTATCATTGTCTATATGAACAATCAAGCAAAAGTCAGGGTGAATTATAGGTTCTGGAGATTAATGTTGGATAACGAGCCCATGGATCAAACTAGACTCAATCACGGACTTGGGGGACAATCCTAAAGACTACACTTGCCCCCTTCGATCAATAACAGAGAAAGGGAAATAGTGGCACCAGAGGTTGACAAGGATGAAGTTATGGACACTATCCAAAGGTGGTGTAGGAGGTTGAATCATTAGCAGATGCCTTCCATAAAATATTTCGTTGCAGATTCACTCTGAAATTGTAAGAACAGAGAATCGAGTAAAGCTAGAGTAGAAGATTAAGGACAAATAAGAAATCATTATAGAAATGTGCCCCTAGATCCCAAATGAAGCTACTTCTCAAATTCATGAAATTGAGTATTTTAAAAAATAGTCTAGTTATACTAGAAAATAAAAAAGATGTTATGGAAGGCACTCACTGAAACATAGAGGAATGCAAATAAATCTTATTGCAAATGGGTGACCTCCAAGAACAAGCTCGTTGGCTAGACCTAAAATCCATCTAATTTCTAGAGCTACAATATGATTCATAGTCCACCCAAGAGAGCATTTCAAGAAAGGAAATCCTACACCAGACCCTTTGGCAAATAGAATATCCATATTTAATGAAGAAATCCCAATAAGTCCTCTTCTGCTATGTATATTTTGTTCAATCTTAGCTTTTTTAGGCTATGCTAGTGCCATGATGGATAAAGTTTGAACTTTATTGTTGTAGGAAATGGAAAAATAGTATTAAGACAATCATAGAAAAAAAAACTTGTTCTATGTATTGTTCGGTTTCCCAAGTGGAAGGCCATTCACAGTCTAATATTTTCTTTTTGTACATTTCTCTAGTTTAGTAATATAATACTAAGTTAGTTTTTAAAAATTACAAAATGCAATGGGACTTCACTAAAGAAGGTCCATTAGGTAGTTAGGAGGTTAGTATTATATTGTGATTTTATAAGTATTAAGTACTCCTTATGAGGGCATGGCGAATAATAGTGTGTCATGATCTTAGTTCATTAGGAGTTAGCCCCCTCAAAGAGGAAAGTTAAATGCTTGATTCATCAAATCAAAAGCATCATTTTCATAATAATAAAGTGGATTTTATTGGATATATCTTCGGTTCTTTCTTATTATCGATATCTATTGTATATGATCTAAATTTAATATTTTATTTATAACAACTGGTATCAAAGCCACTTCCGTGGACCACAACATTGGAATTTTGTTTTCACTAAGCTTCAACTTTATTATTATTATTATGGAAGATCAAATTGGTAAATAATACATATATGATATACTCTTTAGAGGATGTCTTAAGAAATATAGGCATTATTTGTAGTTGACCTTGGTAGAGTTTTAAATCTTTTTCAATGACATGAAAGGGTCTAAAGGATTATCATATTTTTACATTTTATTTAGAAACATGAAAGAGTGTAAACGATTATAATATTTTTACATCTTATTTAAAAACATGAAAGAGTGTAAAGGATTATCTAAGGGTTGATTCGATAATCAGAGATAAATGAAATAACAAATGTTTGGGTGATATGATAGACTAAGGTTCTAGGTTATATAGTGGACATTTGTAAGTAATGAATTCAATTTTAGAGTGTATTTTCCTCTTTATATATTATAGTTTTCCACTATAAATGGTTTTGTTTTCATGTTGTCTTTTCTTTTATTCTTATGGAGCGGGCATATTTAATAATACTTGAATGGATATTTATTATTCTTAGTAGGTTAGTATTTACCCTACTTTTATAAGAAATATTCATATAACATGATGGCTGAATAAGTAATATTATGAAATGTATAGTGGATTTGTTATGATTCATAGGAAGAATTTATTTCGAATAATATCGATTGTTGTCCTAAGCAAGGCAAATATTTAAATATGTTGGCTTTTAAGTGTCTAGCATTTTTAGAGGCATTCTAATTGAATTTACATTATTTTATTTTTTTAAATAAGTCATTATATTACAACGTCCAAAAATTACATAGCTTCAAAACAGGTGGCCTTGTCATTGTATAGACACGATAGATGTTAGATATTCCCTTCCAAACCCTTCAAACGATTCCATAACTAGAAGAAAAGGTAAGACTTGTAACCCCCATACACTGCTATTACAGAGACCATCTCGTCCATCAAAAAAGAGCTATAAGACCTATTCATCCCTCCTACCATTGACCACCTACACATTGCTATAACAAAAAGTATAGAAAGAGAAAAACTGTAGAACTTATACATCCACTCTGAAATAGACCTCCCGCACATGACTATAACAAAGAAAAACATAGACAAAAAAGATACTTGTTCAAGACACAAAGCTAGAGAGCCCCATCATATTTCCTTGTTCGGAAGCGACCTGGAAGAATGGATTGGGCGGCAAGCATGATCTGCACTAGGGCCATCACCATCATAACCGAGCACTAGAGCACCTGATATTCCCACACCCGAAGCCGAGGAAGGGGGTAGATAGAATTGAATTCCCATTTTACTAGAAATAAGATCAATTTTGCGGCGCATGATCCTGCAGTCCTGATTATGCACTTTCCAGGCCCGAACAGGCTCCTCGTCACCAACTTCCTTATTTTCTCTTTCCATGAGAACACATGAGTTGAACCCTTTCGTAACCCATAAGGTGGCCATGATCCTATCGTAAGCTGCGAGATAACCTGTAGTCATACCGGGGTCAAGGACCCACTCGACAACCTCTTCCTTCAAATATTCTGAGGACATAGCTTTGACCTGCTGTTGAATGGTATCTTCGTCATAGGTTTTCAGATCACTGTATTCCCAATCAAAAACATCAGCAAATTCTTTTATAAGGTTGCAATATTCTGACCTCTAATTAGCTGTCAATTCAGTAGACAAATTTATGAATTTAGGATGATTTTGGTTGCCTATGTTATGCTCATGGACAATAGGGTCATTCTCCTTTTCCACAGGTTTGAAGGGGACATCATTATGGTCAAAAATCCTTTCAAGAGGTACTAAACCTCGAGGTATATGATTGCTTGGAAATTGAACAATATCATGTTGACCCACTTTCCCTTTCAACTTAGACTTCTGAGATTCCTCTACATTTTGTTTTTTTGGTCAATATGCATATCAAAAAATTCATCAACGACCTGGACAAATCTACTAAGTTCATCATCATCCTCAAACACTTTCTAGAATTTGACATTATCAGGTAGGGATGGCCTATACTTGACTTGGATTTCATAGTTCAGTTTAGGAGGCATAGAAGGAATGAACGCACTGGTAGAGATAGCAAGGGAATCAACTAGGTGGTTCATATCTCTAGGTATATAAGAAATGTCAAAAATCATAAAGGAATCTCTAAGTTTCCATACCTCATCTCTGTATGCTTTTTGCCTGACATTCTTTGCTTGAAAATTTCCGTTCACTTGTTGTATGATGAGCTCTGCATCTCCAAATATATTCAGGCACATGATTCCCATTTCTTTGGTAGCCGTCACTCCCAACAACAAAGCCTCATACTCTGTTATATTGTTAATAGTTCTGAAATCCAATTTATAAGACAAATGCATAACATCCTTCGAAGGAGCAAAACTACACCTGCACTTGTTGAATCTTGAGTACTGGCACCATGAAAAAACATGCTCCAAACAGAAGTGGTCACTTCTTCAGATTGCTGACAAGTAGGCTTTGTGAGATGCAAAGGCGATGGATGATCGTCATCTATTTGCAGGATACATGATCCAAAGTCTGTATCCAATGCGTAAATGGGATGATTTACAGAATTATTTTCATTACTAATGATATAGGCAAGCTGGTTCTCTTTATAGATCCTTTCAGTTTCACCTCCGAACATCAGGATTGTAGCATAAGTCAAATCCATCTGTAAGGTAGCCCCTTGTCGTTTACTCCATCAACGGGACAACAGAATGCCAAACTTGGGTGGGATATCAGAAACTACTACATCCATTACCATGCTTTTTGAAGGAAGCTGAGACGGGTTTATGACAAGATCTTTTATGAGGCCTAGGCATTTGACTTTCCTGGAGTCAAAAGAGAAAAGATCATGGTAGGGATTTGTGATTCTAAGTCCAAGCTCATCCATCACTACTTTTGGAATAAGATTGTGGGATGCTCCTGAGTCTAGCAAACAATTGTGAAGAATTTTGTCATGGATGTTCAGGGATATGTAGAAAGGTGGACAATACCCATCTAGTTCTTCAACCATAGGATATAGGGTTACTGAGGGCTTATCATCTTGCAAATTTACAAAATCAGCATGTATGGGTGTTTTTGGTTGAAGGGATTTCAGTATAGATGACTTGAAGGAATCATTTTTCATAAGCTCAATCAGTGGAAAAGGGATTTTCAGTTTCTGAATTTCTGATTCAAGATTGAAAGAGTAAGACAATTTGTCAGAAGTTCTTACCTATGGTACTAGAGCTTTAAGCTAAATCTTATCAGGGACAAAAGGTTGCAATGGCCTTTGCTGTTGTTTTGAAGTAGCAACAATCTGTTTTGCAGGAGCAGCAGTCTTTTTTGCAGGAGAAGTAGGCTGCTTTGTAAGGACGAGATTCTTCTTTCCGGGAGAAATGGTCATAGGTTTCTTAGCAGCAATCCTAGACCTCAAATTATAACCTCCTTGATCATCTGCCTGATACAATGATTCTTCAGTGATCTGTTCATTCATGAGGGATTCCTCATAGTCGGATTGTGTCAGGAAGGAGGGGTCAACTTTATCTTCCGTGCAGTTGATATTGTCTTCTTCTTCTTCTCCCTGAGTAAGCTCGTGTTCCTCTTCTAATACAACATGCTAGAAAGGAGCTCTGATTCTTTGTTCTTCAGCAGGATTCCTATCTCTTTGGAGGATCTGAGCCTGTGGGTTGTTTCTTCTGTAAGGGAAAGTATTAGGGATTCAGGAACAAAATCATTTGGTCCTTTATCTCTTGTAGGTTGTTGACCTTGAACTTTCAGTTTAGACATGTCAGAGGTTAAGCTATCCAACATCTTAGCCATTTTTTCCATTTTTTTTTCTGATGAAGAAGAAGAATCTGGAGTTTGCTTCTTTCTGTCCATTTTTCCCTTAAGAGTCTCAGATGTAACAATATTGGAATCAACTTCAGGAACAGCATCTTGCATGAGTGATAAAGAAGCAGACCTTCTTTCTCTGAGATGAAGACAAAAATAGGGATCAAATCCATTTGCATAAGTGATTCTGGCTAAAGTATCTGTAGATTTGATCTCAGTAGGGATCTTGCCAAACATTTTATTAAATCTCTTTGTGAAAGTTGACATAGACTCACCATTTTCTCTCTTCAAATTACCAAATTCTGTGAGGTAATAAGGGTGGTCTCTTCTTTCTCCCCAATGCTTGAAAAAAAAGTCATCTAGGGCTTCAATGTCAGCTATTGATCCAGCAGGTAACTCTTTGAACCATTTCCTAGCCTGACCATCTAAACTTTGCACAAAAACCCTAGTCCATACATATTCATGCTCAATATTTATGTTCTCAGCATAACTGTAGAATGCCTCTAAATGTTCTTCATCTATAAAGTCCCCCTCTCCAGTAAACTTAGGCATGTATTTTTTGTAATCTCCAGTAGGCATAGTAGAAAGGGGGTTAGGAAAATTTAGAGGGGCATATCTGGCAACGAGGATCTTCTCCATCTTAGTCAGAGGGACAACCACAGTGGATGTGGGTGTGGAAGGGGTAGCAGAATATATCATTGGTGTGTGTGATAGCTGAGGAGGTATAGGTGGTGATGGAGGTGGTGGGTTTGACCCAGTACAGTCGCCAAGAGTTGAGGTGAAAAGATTTGTGGGCTAATTGGGATAATAGGAATCCTTATAGGAATGTGCAAGTAACAAGGCCAATCCTTCTTCGCGCTGATCTAAAAGATCCTATAAGATGTTTTCAATGGCAAGTACATTGGTATGAACAAAAGATAGTTCTCTTCAGGCTCAATTGATAAAGGATTCAGGTAGGAAGAACAACCCTCTTCTTTGATGGATTCTAGGGTTTCTTTTCCTAAGTCAGCTTGGGTAACAGATTTAGATATAGGATCTTCAACAGCAGAAATTGTTGTGAATTCTTCAACTTTTAAATCTTCTGATTTACTTATAATTTTTTTTGAACTAGCTACTTCAGTAGACAAAGATTTAAAGGGAGTTTCATTTGATAAAACAGAAGAAGTACCTCTAGAAGTACCTGATGTGGTTTCCCTTGTAGATCTGGAAATATATCCTTGTGAAGCTCTTCCTCTCCTTATAATATGTTCGTGATCTGAAACAGGTTTCACTGGTGGTATTTGAGGATTCGCTTTGGTACTTGATCTTCTCGAATCCACTTCGTTCCAATGGAGTCGCCAGATAGATGATTACAACCAGAATACCATCCACACTTTGTCTATCATCAAAGTTGGATCTTATGTCATTCTCCCAGGGAAACGAGCTTGAACTTCCTCTCCCCGACAACGGCACCAATTTGTTATCTCTCCAGGAGTCTTTCTAGGTTGCAGTCGAAAGATACTGGTAACTTAATCTTATTTTCAATAATTTACTCAAAATGGACCAAGCCGGATGACTTCAATCAAACCTCACTCCCTCAATACATGCATGAACACAACAAGTATCGACAAGGCTTTAAACTAACACTACTAAGAAAGTTATAGATAAATGAAAGTACAAAGAATGCTTATTTTACCACTAGAAACATATACATAACGTGTATAGGAATGGCCAAATAAAATAACGAAGATACTTGCAGATTCCAATTTATGGATGAATTGAGAAGTTGACAAACATCAATCATCAGACAAACAAAACCAACATGAATTCAATATTCAGGTGCAATTAAGGAACAACTAGGAAAATGAAAGTCTGAACAAATAATGGCAAAAGAAGCTTGTGTTACTATTCTGAAAATGAGAAGCTTGAGTTTACAATGTATGAAAAAGTCTCCAAAATCGAACCCTTGTTCTACATAAGTCACAAGCTTTATAGCCTTTACAAAAACGTTCAAGATCCTAAAAAACTGGATCGAATCTGCTAAAAATAGCTAAATAAAACAACTTTCTGAAAAGTATGAAAGAGTCCTACATTCAAAGGGTAATCGCCATCTTGCTAGTCCTCATATCTTCGACAGTTGTAATGAGACTTCGAAGGATGATGAGTAAGGTTGAAACTACCGCCTGGAGGATTGAGAGGCCATCTTTTTCCCAAAATAGACAAGAAGATTCCTCTTCTCACCTTGCTGGCATCTTTCAATTTGGAACAGAGTTTTGATCATGATGCCTTTAAATGTTTATCCATCATTAGAAAACATCCTCGAAGTGTTTGGATCATCAAAAGTCAGGTTTTGTGCAAAAAGCAGCCTTCTTCATTATTCTGTAGTTTCGGTAGCTGGAAAGGACGGGTTTTAATTTTGTTAGCTACCGAAAGCTCTGCTTTCGCTGGCTAATGAACAATTCAGCATGTTTGCCTAAGCCACCAAGACACCTTTTAGATGTTTGAAACTTGCCTCTCTTTTCGGTAACTAGAAGAGTCCTACCTTTATATTGTAAGGTACCGAAAATTGGATTTTTGGTAGCTAATGAACAATTTCCATGTTTGCCTAAGCCACCGAAAACTGTGCTTGGTATAGCCTGCAAAACATCTGACAAAACTGTGTTTTCTGACTTCAACTACTCATCTTCTTGATGTTTGGATTTTTCTTCATCCTGAGCCAAAAACAGAGTGTCAGCAAAACTGATGACTGCTGCTGCTAAGGTGTCAAGGTCTAAGTGTGCCTTAGGATGGGGTTTTGGAGTCATTTCCTTATTTCTCAGAAGCTCAACCTTCCTACTCAATATGATATTGTCTCTTATCAATCTTATATTTCTCCCTTTCCACTTGTTATGCTTTTTGGTTAACCCCTGAAAGGAGGTATACAACTCAGTATTTCTTTCAGTCAACCTTTCATTCTTCTCCTTGATCACCCTCTGAAGTAGTTCGACCTCATACACCTATATTAGAAGTTGATTTATCTTCTAAGATGAGGACTTCTTTGATTGTGTGGTTGATGCTTAAACGATTTGTTGATTTGGCTCTTCCTCAGGTGTAGCTGAAGGAAAATTTTCGCATCCTACTTCAGCTTTTTTCTATTCATCATCCTTGGAATCTGTGTATGGTAGGTTGAGGATGTTCTTGCCTTTTGAATTAGCTCATTCTTCCTCTATCTTATTACTGAACTCTAATTTATTTTTAGCCTTCTGCACTTTGAGAGTTGAGGAAAGGAGGTTGACTGCAATTGGAGAAATGGCTCTCCTCTTCCTTTTTCCACTTCTAGGAGTGGAAGAATTATTTTCGCCCTATGGTTGTAATTCTGTTTCGAACTCATTCCAGAAAAGGAAGAACGCCTAGTTCATGTTTCTTCTTTGCAGAAACTGAGAAACTATGAGCTTGATCAAACCATGGTGGTTAAGCCTACCTGCGATTTTGGTTGCCTTGGCTCTGACTTGATGAGCCATTTTAGTCAGGATTTTGTAGAGATAAACAGGGAGATTCAAGGGGCTCCTGCCAGTGAAATGATTCATTAATTTAAAATGATAAATCAACACCCTATTATATCTACCTTCACAGGTTATGTAAACCATAATTGACTTCAACAAATGTTTCCATTTCTCCTCAAGATAGGACATAGGAACATCCTTCTTCCATACAAGACTTCTATGCTTAGGTTTCAGATAGGATCTGAAATCAAAATATTTTGTAACAGTGGTCTTGAACCAACTTTCTCCAGTGGTTGGAAGCTCTGTCACCTCGGCTATGAGGGATTCGTCTACCTGGAATTCCTCCTTACCAATTATTGCCCTTCTGCCATCAAATGTGAGAGCAAACGTTTCGGCTATTTGCTGATGAGATCCCTGTAGTTTTTTACAAAAATTATTACAGCCTGCATCTTTAAAGAATTGACATACCTCGAGGTGTGATTCCAGGTAACAGATGTCATATAATTCTTTCCTGAGGACCACTCCACTTTTCGTCATCTGTAAGCTACTTCTTGACACATGTTGTTAAAATTTGGGCTTGAGGGAACAACGCAAAAACAAGGAAAAGGTAAGCTCGACGATGTGGTGAGAGTGAAGGAGGAAGGATGTCGCAATTTAAAGAACCTAACTTTGAGGGATGTGAATTGAAAGGATAATCATGAGGGTTTAATGATTTGTCAATTTCGCATGATTACACTAGATGTACAAAATTTCAAAAATCGGTGGATGTGAGAGGTATAGGGTTCGATTGGCTAGGGTGAGATCATGATTGCAACAGGCTTTAACTTGGGGAGATCGTGTATTTACTGGAAGTGACCCTTTTCGTCAGTTAAGGAATGATGGATCCCCTTTAAAATTCATGACTAAGCCCTTGATTAGACATCTCCACCATTTGAAAACGACTTAATTTCGGTAGCTGATGATTTCACCTTTAACCACGTAAGCTGCCGAAAAAGTGTTTACAAATGCCCCTGCTTTCGGTAGCCGTGGACAATTTTTCCTTTGAACTGTAAGCTGCCAGAAAACTATTTTTCGATGGCTAATGAACAACTGTCATATCCGCCTAAGCCACCAAAAAATGTTCCTCGATACATGACACATGCCTTCTCTTTCAGTAGCTTTGAGAAATTTTTCCTTTACGCTGTCAGCTACCAAAAGCTGGGTTTTCGGTAGCTAATGAACAATTGCCATGTCCGCCTAAGCTACCGAAACCAAAAAATTCTTTTTGGAGAAAAAGTAACATCAACTGTTATTTCAAACTTTATTACATACTTCAAACTCTTGAAAAAGAACCTCAAATGTATATGAAAATGAAAATTTGAAAGACTTCCTATCACCTAGAAACAAACAACTAGTCTATGTTTATTTGAGGAGATAACACCTGCTCCCACAGGTCCTTCTCCACCTTCTCAATTTCCCCCTTGATAGTCAGACGGATTCGATCCTTGAATAAATGGGAAGCCTCATAGGATTTCTTTTTCTCCCTCTTAACTCTCAGAGCTTTTCCTTTCTTCTTGCCTCACAACACCCTCTGCAATGTTTTCCCCCAAGGAGGCATCCTGACCTTCCACACGAAACGATTAAAAGCCTTACTGCCCCTACACCTAATAATACTCTTCCCAAGCTCAGATGCAAGAAGAAAACCAGGGATAATGCAGAGAAGCACGAACCTTTCCCCCGTTCTTATAGCACTTTCCTCCATTCGTTCCATAAATGTCATCATAATAGCTTCATCATTATCATTCGTTCGCTAGATAACCTCCTCCACCATAACTAAATTTTTCTGTATATTTTCATATGTCACCCTCTGAATGAGGATTTGGCCATATGCCTTGTTCATCATCATTTGTAGCAGACCTTAATGGTTCATTAACGTTGGGATTAAATCACCCCGTAGCCACACCGCCTGTCCGCAGTGGGATATCCTCGTTCCAAGTGGCAGCTGAAATCGCCGCGTGTGACCTATTGTGGGCCTCGTCAAATTTCCGCATTGGCACCTCGTCAAAGTTCCTCATGGGAGTCCCTCCTCCCGGCCTCAATTACGTATCCTCTGATGCTAGCTAGGTGCATTAGGATACCCATTCCCGGAACTCAAAATACGCCATTTGTCCTTCACAGAATCGCTTTCTCTTAGCTTCCCCACATTTTCCAACAAGTATGCCACCTTATTCCCATTTCGTCTGATGTGGTCGAAGGTCCATGCGTGGGGGTTACTTAGCATTGTTACCAGTTTTTCCACCCTGTGAGCAAGCCACCAACTGTCCGCCACCTTGGACAATTTCCTTTCATTTTGAATACCTATTTCCATTTGGATAATGATCATGGATTCTCCTTCGATAATAGTAATATCCAACCGATGATGAATGACCAAGTTCAGTCCTACTAAGGTACCTTCCATCTCTGTGGCATTTTTGTTTCATCATCGATGTATCTGAAATATACCTGCATTGTTTTCATAGTAGGGTTCCTCACAGTGTCACCAAAACCCATAGGGCTTCGATTTCCTTTTGAGGCCCCATCAAAATTCAATTTAAAGGATCCAATCGGGGGATGAGTCCAATAATCTAGGCTAGATTGAGTATCCCATTGATTCGACTTTCGATTTCCACCCTGATTAGCAGTGCTCACACCCCATTCTATAAGAATTCTTCGCTTAGGGTTTCCCATCTCTCAGTCCTTGTCCTCCCATTGGGATACTCTAATGGATTCTTGGATATGACTCTCAATCATCAACCACATCTATCAAGCATGAGAGTTCAACTCCTGGAAGATCCTATGATTCCATTCTTTCCAAATTTCCCACATCAAGAAGCCTAGAAAAACAAACCATATGGAATTCACTATGGGATTCTGAAAAGCCATCAGTTCCCAGTCTCTAATAGTCTAGTTAGGTCACCCCCTTATTCGATTGGATCGTCTGAATATTTCCACTCCTTTGTCCCAATAGTCAAAATTAACAAAGGGGAAAGAGTCAAGAAAACGATCCATAGTTTCCTCATCTCCACAACACAAAGTACATTGCAACGGACCAACCACCCCTAGTTTTTTAAGGTTCTCGCAGGTTAAGATCCTTTAATAGATGACTAACCATATGAAAGTAGCAATTCGGCCATGGGTTCATCTTCCACACCTTTTTTCAGTTTTCATCTTGTCATTCATCACTGTTGTTAGCCCAGAGGTCATAGGCTTATTTAGTATTAAAGGTCCCTTTTGACAAGTAACTCCGTATCGATTTGTTTGGGCCATCGTGGATTCTTATACATTTTCCTTGAATTTTGTAAAAAATCCTAGGCCACTCCTCTTCAGAGACCCTCTGAAGCCATCACTCACGTCGTTTCCATTCTCGGTATTCCCCTTCCTCAATTACCGGTTTCCAAAATTGGTTAACCTTTGTCAGACCAAGCTCCCTATAACTGTATTTTCAGGTAACCAATTTTTACTAAGAAGCTAGTGTAGGAATTTACTGCCAAGAGTCTTCCCAGAAATTCACCGAATACCCATCACAAACTTCCCAAAATCTGTGGTCCTGGATTATACTCCTACTGTGGAAGGTTGTCTTCCAAATGTGTGACCCTTGTTTCTCCTAATTAAATATGACCAGGTCTTTTTTCATGCAATTTTGGGCATCCTTGATATGTCACAGCTTTTCTCGTGGTTCCAAGGAGTGCATGACCCAACCCCACCAGATTTTGGCCCCTGGGACTTCATTATTCTTTTCCGAAACTCTAATCCCTAGGCCTCCTTGATATTTAGGTTAGCATATCTTGTCCCAACTGACCAGTGCCCAGCTTTTTCTTATAAGTATTTCCTCCCCACACAAATTTTCTTTGGATACTCCTTATTTCTTTGAGGACGGACTTTGGCACCACCATCACAAAGAAAAGGTAGATGGGAATTGCTTGCAGACCCTATTTGATCATAGTTACTCTACTGGTCAGATTGAGAGGCCATAGAGTCCATATCAACAGCCTTTTTTTCATGCTATCGAATAAATCCTCCGATGACACTTTCCTGATGACCCCCTCAGCAAGAGGTGCACCAAGATATTTTAGAAGGAAGGGAGCTCCCCTAGAAATCGAGAATGCGAGTTATATTTCTCTAGGAAATCCTGGAGGCATTAAATAAAAACACCTGTGACTTTTCTCTATTTACCGCAAGGCATGAGGCCCTAGCGAAGGAGGTCAAACACTTCTTAAAATCCCTATCTTCTTGGATAAACGTGTGTCCCATCAGCATCATGTCATTGAAAAATTATTGATGATTTTGAGTATCAGAACTCGGATGAAGCCTTAACCCTTTAATTTCTTCTCTCTTAGTCATTTCCTTGATATTCTTGATAATGCCCTCTGACATTAAAATGAACAAGAAGGGAGATAAAGGATCTCCTTTCTGGATACCTGTGTTTGGGCTAAACATTTCGGTGGGATATCCATTCAGCATAATGGAAAAGAACGCAATCGAGGTCATATTCATAATCCATTCAATCCACTCTGGACTAAACCCAAAAGCTTTTATCATTTCTCTCATGAAATTTCAGCTCAAGTTGTCATATGCTTTAGAGATGTCCAACTTGAGAATCATACCCACATTTTTAGTGATATTTAAGGAATGTATCACCTCATGGACTAGTATCACCCCATCCACGATCTGTCTCCCTTCCACAAAACCGGATTGCTCTGGAGCAACCAGATACGGGAGGATGGGTTTTAATCTATTGTCCATAACCTTGGTGATGATTTTATAAATAACATTGCACAAAGCTATGGGTCTAAATTTACCTAGAGAGTCAACACCTTCAGTATTTGGAATGAGGGTCAAGAAATTTGCATTGAATGCCTTCATCACCCCTATGGCCTTCCTTGAGTCCTCCACGATCCTCCAAACTTCCTCCTTGATAAGATCCCAAAAGTGGTGGAAGAATTTTGTAGTGAAACCATCATGGCCTGGGGCTTTCCCATCAACCATCTAATCAAACACCTCTTCGACCTTTGTCATCTACACTGGTTTGTTCAGAAGTTCATTCTGACTAAGGGATACTAAAGAGGGGATATGGTGTGTTATATTTGCAATATCCACCGACCGGTCCACCCTATCTTCTTTCATTATGGTTCCAAAATAATTAGCCACTTCCTCTTCCATTTCCTCCCTATTTTCTACATAAGGATTGGCCTCAATCTTCAATTTGTGAATTTTATTTCTCTACCTATTTTGTATGACATAATGGTGGAAGAACTTGGTATTGTGTTCACCTTCCTTCAGCCACTTATTTATGGAATTTTGTTTCCAGTAGATCTCCTCTTGACACTCATGGGAACAAATTTGATCAAGGGTAGATAACTCTTTTTATTTTAGCTCCTCATCATAGCCATTTTCCATTCCTATTCGTTCGATTTCCTCCATCTATTCTTTCAACCACTTTTAATCCTAAAATATGTTTCCAAACTCCTCTCTGTTCCAAGTAGGGATCTTAGACTTCAGAGTTTTAAGTTTCTGTTGAAATTGGTACATCCTAGATCCCTCAAGAGGTACCAAGTCCTTCCACCATTGATTAACTAAATATTTGAAATCCTTGTGTTTCATTCGAAATTGCTCAAAACGGAAAGGATTCCTGTTTGGGGCAACCCACCCATCCCATTTCATGAAAACAAGCCAGTGATCCGAACCAATCGAGGGTAAGACAAAGGATGTCAAATCGCCACCCCCATGGAAAATCCCTTTCGGTGCCATAAATCTGTCTAAACGGGAGGCCACATGGTGATCACCTCCCCTTTTGTTGTTCCAAGTAAACCATCGATTCTTTGTTTCCACATCAACCAAATTATTTTCCTCAATAAATTCTTTAAAATATTTATTAACATCTCCCAGAATTTTCCTACCTCCCTTCTTTTCTCCCAGAGAGATGATCATGTTAAAGTCCCCTCCCAGGATCCAATGCTTGTGCCCCACCCATCTCTCTTCCCAATATAGAGCTTCCAAAAAGGCATGCTTTTGAGGATAAACACTTGGTCCATCAACATTTCAAAGGATTCCTTTTACCTGAGTATTGCAGATGTGGAAATCAGCAAAAAGCAGGCCTTTTGTGGCCCAAAATTTTGTGAGAGTCACTTCTTCCTGGCACCATAAAATTTCCATACCTATTGTCATTCCTTGAGCATCAATAGCCATTATTTCGCAACCCTTCCAAACTTTTCTTCTTATCTCATTCATTGCTTTTGTTCCACATTTTGTTTCCTGTAGAAAAACTATCATCAGTTTCTCCATTCTCAAATTATTCCTAAGAATCGTAACTTTGCGAGGGTTTCTCACCTCACGAATGTTCCAGGTTATCGCCTTCATTGGGAAAATTTATTAACTTCACAGAAGGATGCCCTAATTGTCGTGTATTGGCCGGATTCTAGTAGATTTGTTCCAACCTCTACAATTCTTTATTTGTTCGTCTTTCTTCTTCTCCTTTCCCCTTCTTCCGTCTGCTAACTTTTGCTTCCCTTCTGTGGTTCCTTGGAAACCCCAAGCTGGGGAGTGGCATTTGTCTTCAAAATGGCCTCTTTCAAAATATCGATCTGCGTTCATGAGACATAACCCTTCCCCTTTTTGTTTCACTGTTTATCAATTTCATCCAGATCTAGCTCTCCCATATCCATATCCTCGACTTCATCCAGTTGGTCATCCTCCATGGCCTCAGCTTTTTCCTCCTAATTATTTGGTAGCATCTGGGGGGCTTCCAGGAGTAATTCAGAGAGGACCTTTTTGGGTCGTCTTTGGCGTGGCCTTCCGGATCTTCTTCCATCGCCTCTAGGGTTTCATTTTTTTTTGCAGTATCAACCCTTGTTTCAGTAGTTGACCGATTTTGTGGTTGATAAGCATTCTTCCTACCCTACCGCCACCTATGGCTAACCTCGACAAAACACTCGGCATCACTCCCTTTCTCTTGAGGCTCTTTGGGGGGTGGATCCAGGGTATTCTGCGAGCAGTTCCTACTAAATTGGTCATGTTCATGGAACTGGCTACATCTAAGAGGGACATTCTCATAATCCACAAGTTGGATCCAATCCTCATCATCCCAAGTAAGATTAATGGCCTCTGGAAGCTCACGGGACAGGTTTATATAGACATAGATCCGAGCAAAGGACGTATATTTGTGTTGTTTGGTTTGCTCCGAGAATTTCACAAATTTTCCCAAGGCATTACCTATATTGCACAGTATTTTTGGCTCCCAATACTCACATGGAAATGAATAAAGTCGTATCCATATTGGTGCCATACTCATATCCTCCTTGTCCAGTTTGAATCTCTCCTTCTAGGTTCTACCCTGCTGAGAAGAAGAAATATGCCCCCCTTCCCTGATATGATCCCTATCTTCTAGATTGAAGAATATGATCATGAAAAAACCCTTTGAAACTAGTTGTAGGTCATAATGACCCTTAGGGTACCATGTCTCTTTAATCCATAGAAGAAGGTCTTTCTCCTTCGGACAAATCCCAATAAACTTCACGAGTAGAGATTTTTCCTTCCATAACTCTATTTGTTCTCACAGTTTATTAGATCAAATCTGTAAAGAAGGGATATCTGTAGATCAGGGAATACAACCCCCCAACCTTCTTCCTATCCCATGTCGATCTAGGTCCTCAATCCCCTTACTTCCATCCTTCCCTCTCTCCTCCAAGTTTTTCTTTGCCTCCCCATTGTTTTCTCGGTCTTGGTGCTGTCAAATGGAAGGGTAAGACTCATTTCCCTGTGAACTCAATGTGCTTATCAGAAAAGAAAAAAAACCCTCATTAGATGCCGAGCTCCGATCATGCTATAGCATCCTAGGTCTACAAACACTTATTTGTTAGTGATTATATAGAAATTATTTTTTATGTTGTATTGGGTTATATTAAACACATTTATTTTGTTTTTATTTGTAATATGTTACAAATTTAAACTTTAAAAATTGGGTTGTAGGGGTATGCAAAAGAAAATGTGATGGGGCTATGTGGTTAGATTTAAGTGAATGGTAGGTTAATTTCCTTAAATTTAAAATCCTTCAATATTGTCTCAACATTCTCCATATTGCAAAATGAATATCTAATCTAGCATTTTGTCAATATATTAAAGGATGGGTTGTATACAATAATCAATCTCCATTATCTTTGTAACTAATCATTCAAGAAATCCACCAAGATCCAACTACAAATGAAGTAACCTTTAAGGGTTTTCTTAATAGATATAAAATGTGTCCTACCGTAATATCCTCCCCCACCACCATTTTCAATCTTATACCATTCTTCTTGATAATATTCGGGCACCTTCTTCATTTGTTCTAGAGACTTACCACTAGAAATATAATCAAGGTTCAAAACATGACCTAGAAATCGTAAACCTTTGACATGATAATTTCCATAAACATAAGAACCTCTATTCATAATCTTCTTAGATCCCACATTCCTCTTTCATGTAAGGCCCAAAGAAGATGATAGAGAGATTGAATCTGAGGCAATGAATGAATGTAAACCACTATTAGAAGCAACAAATGAGACTCCTTTAGATGAGAATATTGTAATTTATATTCTTACATAATAAAATCCTAGCCTCATGACATAAACCTTCTATGCTGAATGTACCAAGGAAGGCAATGGTTTATCAACATCTAAGACTATTGTGGAATGAATACCCAAAATAAATTTGTTAGAGATAGTCTGCACATAAGATAATTGTAATACCCCATTTTGACCCTTATGATATGTTAGTTCTTAATGTAAATGTTGTATATATGTGATGTATGTTTTCCTAGTGTGGATCTCAAGGCCAAGGCCCCGCTAGTGGAAGCTCGAATTTTATTTAAAGGCAAGTATTAAACATTATGTTGCTCATGTGCTATTTAGCCATGGAACATTGTAAAAATGATGTAAATAAACATCATGCAATAAAATACCAAAACTGGCTATGGAGGAAATGAATGAGAAAGGGCCATGTGTATCCACTAAGAAGGGGTGAGGGGGCTGTGGGATTAAACCATAAGCTTCCATATGTCACTTTGAGAACCCATTTGACTTACCTTGTTGACATTTATTTTTGTTGTTAGGAAGTGGTTGAGGAATTCAGTCCATGGCTTCTATGGAGCATGGGCAACCCAGAAATTCGTATGGCAGAGTATGGGCTTTGTTTTCTTTTACCACAAGCCACTCTACCTCATGGGAGTTGCTTCTTCCTCATCCCCATTCCATTGCGGAAGTTACCAACATCATTTTCCATCCAAAAATAAATTGCCAGCAGAGAGAAAAACTAGTAATTGCAACTTTGAAAAAACCAACGTTTTGAAGAGCCATAAATGCCCATAATTGGTATTTGATAGTGAAATCTAATGGGGGATCCATAGGAATGAACCTTGGGGAGAATTTTGGAGCATTAGCTACCCTAAAATCCATTGGAAAACCCAATTTTGATATCCCAAAAACCCAGTGATGGGATTGAGTTATTTGTTGCCAAAATGGTGAGAAATCCAAGTGTGGAGGTTTGAACAGAGGATGGGATTGCTTGAATTGAGCTTGAGATGTCTGTATCTATGTGGTTGAGCTCACGAGCTTAGCATCCTCATCATTTCCTTATTGCATGCTTGATAAACCCAGTTGTTTGCTGGCTTAGCATGACCGTTTGAGTGAATTTCATGGCTGTGAGTGAGCCTATCTAATTCCTCCTTAATGGATACACAGCCCAGCTCGAGGGTGATCTCTTAGCTCAAATAATATAGACTAGATAGAGATCTATGGTTAGGTGGAACGTTTCTCTCACGTAGACAGTTGTTTGGACGTTTTCATTTCAAGATAAGTTTTATCTGTGGATTAATTTATTTGCATTATGTGTTCAACAATGTGTTAATTCTGTATGTTAAATTACTCATGTTACTTGGATGAAATTATTATCTTAAGTTAGTTGGCATGATTCATGTGCATAGCATGAGAATGGGATGGATTATTGTATGACCGTTTCATCATTCTACCTAGAAGAAATGGGCTGATGCATCTCCTTCTGCTTGTATGTTATTATGGTTATTCCTCTGTGTTTATTAAATGAGTTGTGTTAATTCTATGTTCTGTAATGTATTAAATAATGTCTGGTATTTGGATGATGAATGCATATCTTATTATGGCTAACATGTAATCTATGTATATCATGAGAATGTGATTGCTTCCTCGCATTATAATTCATCACCTGTTTGTGAATGGTATGCTGATGCATTCCATTCTAGCTTTGTGTTAATATGTTTAATTCTGTTGTGTAAATGAATTGTGCATCTTATTTTAAATGGAAATTTTTTATCTTTATGGCTTGGGGATGAATTAGACACCCCATGTTGCAGTCGTGTTCCCTCACTTGCATTGGGATAACGGGAAGGGTCGTGACAGAGTGGTATCAGAGCCCAGCTTGCAGCACTGGGGCTGGTTGGGCCAGACTCTAAGTTTGCAGGCATGTAACAGGACGTTTTAGCATAGTATTGGGAAGCTGGGGGCGTCATTTTGATTGGGGAAAATGACAGGATTAGATTTCTTAGATGTGGAAGAGGATCAAACAAATGCATAGATCTCTCTAAGAGATTTCTAATGGTACCAAACTTGCCTCTTTTGGCCAGGGGACGAAGGAGATACGGACCCCGAAAGTTACAGGAAACGTGGGTGTTTTCCGGTTTTCGGCTTTCGGCTTTTAGCTTTAGGATTTCGGCTTTGGCTTCTGGTTTCGGCTTCCGGTTTTCGGCTTCTAGTTTTCGACTTCGGCTTTCGGCTTCGGCTTATGGTTTTCGGCTTCCGGTTTTCGGCTTTCGGCTTTCAGCTTCGGCTTCCGGTTTTGGCTTCCGTTTTTCGACTTTCGGCTTTCGGCTTCGACTTCCGGCTTGGAATTCCAGTTTCGGCTTTCGGTTTTCAGCTTTCGGCTTCCAGCTTCGGCTTCCGAATTTTGGCTTCAACTTGCGATTTCGGCTTCCGGCTTTCGGCTTTGGCTTCCAGTTTTCGGCTTCCAGTTTTCATCTTTCGACTTTCAACTTCGGCTTCCGGTTTTCAGCTTTCGGCTTTTGACTTCGGCTTCCAGTTTTCGGCTTTGGCTTTCAGCTTCAAAATTATAAAAATTATAAAAAAAATTATAGAGCCCGAAATTTGGAATTTTGGGAAAATGTGAAAAGTGAGAAGTAGTAAAACCCAGAAATTCATAGAAGATGAATGGTGCATCGAAATAAAGATCCGTGAGATGGTGAGCATTCCTTGTTATATGGGCTAACTTCGTTCAGTAGAAAATTTTTTGTGATTCTTCATAGATTTTCCTCCACAGGTGGCTGAAGTTGGCATTCGGGACCAAAATACAACTTTGTAAAAAGTATGCAGAATTGGGGTGAAAGTTGTCATTTTGAAATAATGCAGTTTCCACACCCGATGTCGGAATGGAGCAAGTGGATAGGCATTGGAAATCTTGCCCAACAGGGGACAATGGTGCATAGTCAGAATTTGTATGGGGTTATCATACACCATAGTTAATTGGAGCATAAAAGTGTCAGTGGTTGTTTTGGAAAATATGGGCAATTTCTAGAATTGCATGCCTGGAAGTAGCATGCCATGAAATCATACCAGCTATGATGTGGAAGAGGAAGTTCATGCAAAGATGATGGATTGGAAAGGGATAATTCTTTAACCTCTGTCTTGCTAATTGCATTTATATTTTATAAGCTTTATGTGCATAAAATTATGGCATGAGAATGCTGAAAATGCAAGAGATTAGATGAGTGGCATGAATATGCATTGATTGGCATATTAATAAACATTGCACAGTGTATGAGAATATGTTTTGCATGCATATGACATTACATATTGGTAAAAGTAGTGAGACTTTACATATGCAGTGAACCAAAGACAACAGAAGCATGGCTAAATATGTTGCGGATGTTGTTGCATGAAGCCAACAACCTTATGAAGAAAGGATGGTGCAACAAATTTGTGATCATGAGGTTGGTAAAAGGACTATGTAGCCTTGGTAAGAGACCAACAAATTAGGTAACATCAAAGGTGTAAATGGGAGCCATGCACGTAATGGTTTACTTATGATGATTACATAAGTGTTGAAGGGGATTGGGTAAGAATCCATTGAACCATATTCGGTAATCATAAAATGGTATGCATTTAGAGTTGAAATGCATTCATGTGAACGCCTTACTGCCATAGTGTGGTGGAGCATAAAGTGGTGAAGGAAAGAAGCATCATACCATGTGGTTGTTTGAAAATTTAGATTGCATTCATATAAAATACATCATGCCATGTGTATGTTGGTTATGCAATTAATAACCAAAGCAACTGAGCACTGGTGGTCATGATTATGGTAATGCATGTTATATGAAATAGTCATGATTAAGTCATAATATTCTGGAATGCATAAGTACTCATTAAACAATGCAAGGTGACATTGAGCGGATGTGTATTAAGAGATTTTATAAATCTTGTAGTTAAGCATTGCGTAAATGCATATGAAAAACTTGAGTAAATGTTGTGAATACGCATGCATGTGGGTAACTACACCTGAAGGGATATATTGTGTGCATGCATGATTGTGATATATGTATATGTCTCATTACAATTGAGCAATAGATGAAATGATGAAATAATGATAATTCTGAGATCATTTCATGAGCTGCTATGAATGTAGGGGAAGAATTGCATGAAGGTAGTCATGATTGACAAGCTTCCAGAGTGCTCTATTGGAAGGCCAGAGTTGTATAAATGATATGGCTATGAATTAATGAGCATTTAAAAGCTTTAAGTTGATTGCATAAATGATGTGAATGTACCTTACAATTTTAGTATGATAATGATTTACGTGAAGTAAATGAGTTTGTTATATTGATATGTTAACAACTGGAAGTGTTTGAATTATGGAATGTTATAATTCTGGAAATGCTTCAGTGACTATTGCAGGAATGAAATATTATATGCATGGAGACTTACAAAGTGTTGGCTAATTGAAGTTTCAGATTTCAAGTAGATTGTTCTAGGCATGGCAATGTGGGTAAGTCCATGATGAAGGCTGGAGTCTACCATGTGCACAAGCCAAAGGTTATGAGAATATTATCATGGGTGTGAAATTTAACTCAGAGAAGGAGCCCCCATTCCTCACTAGTAAAGAGAAATTACATTTGCAAAATGGATAAGTGTTTTGTAAACCTTGACTGATATATATATATATATATATATATATGTATGTATATACCTATATGTATGCAAGTCTAATTGTTAGAATTACTATTGTTGGCTGCTTTTCTGGGTAGACCCGGGTTTTAATGAAGCGCAGCAACAAAACCCCTTGGCGCACTGGCCCTCTCGGCAACGAGCTGCGCGGCAGCTCGAGGTCTCACCCGAAGTGGCTATGGGGGGGTTAAGGAATCAGGTTTCCTTAACCGGGGTGACGCGGAGATAGCTCTTCCTTGAATGGTTCCTGTGAAATCGGCGGTCGGACCTTCCCGCAGGCCGCTTGGCGCAGCTGCGAGGATTCCCCCCCTTGGCAGGTCTACTGCGCAGTTTCTCCTCTCTAACGCAGTAGGTAACTATCCCTTGGGTCGACGCGCTAAACACTTTCTCGCCCTTCACATCCAGCACAGTAACGCAGTCTGCTCCCGCCGCAGCGACCGCGCGTTACTACTTCTTTAGTACTTAAGACACTTATAGTTATCAACGGATCTTTCCAACTTGCTCAAACAGTCACAAAGATAAGACAGAAGTCTTGCATACACAAATAATGAACTCTAAATAGTTGTCATTCACGCAAACATTATAACAAGAAGATATAAGTGAAGCTCATCTCCTCGAGGAAAACCACGTCCTCAGGAGTTTTATATTAACCAGAAAATGATAGAGTTATACAATATGCTGCGCACACAGCTGCAGCCTTAGAACTTACAGGAAACTCCACGCACACAGCTGGGAGCCCTTCTCTCAAGCTTGTCTCCTCTCTATGGAGATTACAAAGGCACAGACGTCGACTCAGACTGTCTGGCAACTCAGGGATTAGCTCCTCGGCTATCCGATTTCCTCTCTAGTTCTACACACCGGGTAGAAAATACAGTGAAGGATAATCAACACATGATCTATCCTTTAGACTGGCTCTCTAACAGTCTAGAATCTAACTCTCTAACTCTCCAAAAGGAAGGAACTAGGGGAAGGGAGGAAGAAACCTCTACCCATTACAATGATTCATCTATATAGGTAGCCATGACGGTCACACCTTTACAAAACTGTGGGCCTTTCCCAACAGTGATTCCCAAAAACCCTAACCACACACATGGCTAGGTGTACTGTAGGCGCCGCTTGCAGTCACGTCGCCGCTTCCTGCAGGCTCCGTGAATTCCGGCGCAGATTGTGGGTATGGGCGATCGTCCTTCGCCTTCAATGCTCTGGTCCGTTGCTCCTCCTTGATCCGAGCAACCATAACTTCTGTACTAAGCCTTTAAATGAGGGTAGCTGAGCCCTCTACTCCATCGCCTTATTTATTATGGTAGCTGAGCCACCTTCATTCTTTGATGACGTGCGCGCGAGCTCCGCAATTTCCGGTCCGTGATCTGCGCTGAGATCATCCATCTGGCACCGTACTGCGCACCGTCTCCTTCTTACCCAAAACTTAGTGCTTGTCCCAAAATTTAGCACTTTCCTTCCATACTCGTGCTTTTTCTCAAAATTCGCAGCTTTTACTATAGCTGCGACCTTGGCCCCAACAGGCCCCCAACACTCACTTGTGGCTCGCCCTCGAGCCACTCGCACTAGCGCGTGGTCTTTGGATTTGCGCATCTGCGTTTGCTTGAATCTCCGCGAATGTTTTCTGCCACTTCGCAATAGCGGAGTCCAATTCCTCAATACACTGATCAGCTGTTTGCACTGTTTCTGCGGTTGTTTCATCTTTAGTGAGTGTATCAATGATCTCTTGAGACTCGGCAATCTCTTTGATTTTTGTCTCAATCTGGCCAACGATTTCAGCATACTCATCCATGAATGGCTGAATGCTGTTGGTGAGCTTCTCATCTTCAGTTCTGAGCTTGTGCAGTTGCTGCTGCATTTTGCGCACTTCGCCCATTTTCTTCATCTTTGGCAAGCCTGTTAAGGACTTAGCTTCTTCATTCAGAACAGTGAGAGACTGTTCTGCAGCTTGCACCTGTTCTGATAGTCCTACTTTAAAAGGGAGGTTCACAAGCTCTGACCATGCTTCCATAGCCTGGTCCATCAGGTTCTTGGCTTCCTGTACTCGACCTTTCATTCGTGTGGAAGCTCTGCTCAATGCTTCGAATTGTACCTGCGCATCATCCGTAAGATGCGCAGCAACGCGAGCTTCTAGCTCAGCAATCTGGGTTTTATGGCCTTCTGCCATAGCAACTATTTCTTGCTCCAGGGTTTTCGCCCTTTCGCCAATAATTTGAACTTTTGCAACCAGAGGGAGGTCTGGTTGAATCTCGCAAGCCGGCAATTCCTGGGCAATCTCTTCTATTGCGTTTCTGATGCCGGTGTCTTGCGCCTCATAGAGTGCAAGCTTCGCAGAGATATTCTTATGACTTTCCTTCAGCTCTATCTCCTGCGATTGCAGTCGTTGGTTTGCCTGGAAAGTAGAGAGCTCTCTAGCTCTCAACTCAAGAGAAACTTTCTCCTGTACTAGCTGTAGAGTTTCTATAGGAATCATAGACAAATTAATTTCTACAGGTCCAACTGTGCTTACCTGCAGTTCAGCTAGGGGATCTGGAAGTGTCATGCTGGTAGGCGGAATATGCACGACAGTGTGCCTTTCTGTGAGTTCTTCAACTCGCTCATCAGTTGGAATTTCTTGTGGCGCCTGCGAAGTAGATGCTGGCGCATGGGTCTGCGCAATCCTTCCTGCGAGACCTTTTAGTTCTACAAATTGTAAGTCTAGAGCACTTCGGATGTGAGCATGCATGTTCCTCATCTCACGAAATTTCTCCTTCAAGTATTTGTCGACCTCCGAGGGAATGGCCTCAGTGGGATGCGACACTTTCTGCTTCTTTGTGGCTGGTTCTGTTGAGCCTTCATCGCTTCTTTGCTCAGGGGCTTCCTTGCCCTTATCTTTTTCTTGCGCAGCGGCGGATGGCATCGTAGGTGCGATGTCAGCTGCTGCTCTCCATTCGTCCGACCACGACTTAATGGTTTCTTCGACATCTTCTGTGGTCATCCTGTAAAGACCTAGCGCCCAGTCACCTGGAATGTCGCAAGGCCAAAGGTAGAGTTGATGGATGTCGGCAGTAAAAGCCAACTTCCCGTCATACAATGTGGCTGTCTCCGCGCTCAGCCTTGGCATATCTTGTATGGTATCTCGGAGGAGATAGTAGTACTCACAAAAAACAGCGCGATTCATCTTGCGCTTCGCGGGATTAGGAGAATCCCAGAGGTTGATGTAGCGCATGCCGGCAACCTCTCCTGCGCGGCGTGGACGGAACTGAGTATTCGGGGGCTCCTTCCACCCGACGAGAGCGCATAGAATTAGAAGCCACGAAAAATGGAATGATTGGCCTGCATTGTCCTGCACATTCAGGCAATCAGCCAAAAAAGAATTCAGCAGGAAGAGAGACCAGTTGTACTGTTCTCCCTCCGCAGCTGCGATAGCGAGCTCTACGACAGCTCCAGTAACTTCTTTTGGTCGGCACTTGGTGAGAAGTCTGCCTGCAAGCAGACTTCCTGTGAAGCGAAGTGCCTCATCTTCAACTGTCGTGAGGTCATAAGCCCGACCTCCTCTTGTCAAGTTATATTTCTGGACCAGCTTTGCAGCTAATTTTCGGTCCTTCTCCTTCCCCACAAAATGGATATTGGGATCCTTACCAGCCTTAGATAGACTGGTGATGCGGTGTATCAGATCAACATTTAGATCAATTGGCCTCCCGAGCCAAAGGTAACCTCCATGAACGCAGGATAGCAGTGTTTTAACGACTGCGTTCACTTCATTGCTACGCCCAAAGTGCGGTAGCTTCAACAAATTCAAGAGTCCAGGGCGCTCAAGATTTGCTGCAAATCCCTTCGGGATAAACTCATCAACGTTTCTGGTGGGATTATGGACGATATCCAGATATCGGTCCAACTGGAACTGAGGATATGTCTTATAGTCTCCAAGGTTAAAATCAGAGAATTTAACCAATGGAATGTTTCCCAATAGTTGGCCCTCTACCCGCACACTAGCCGGTAGTGGCGGTAGCGGAATTGGATATTTTGCATTCTTCGGGATTTGTACATCCGGCGCATCATCTGGACGCGGCGGAATGTAGTTCACCATAGACGCGAGCGGCTCTGGAACAGGTTCCTCCGGCTGCTGCTGAGATGCTCTTGTGCCTGGAGATGTTCTGGGATCAGTAGCACCAGGGTGTACGTAGGTCGACGGCGTCACCGGAGTGGCCATGCCGAAATCTAAGCCTCGGCGTAGAAATTGACGAACAACTTCTTCAGTCGATAAATTCTCCGTTGTGAACCAATGTAAATAACAAAACTCTGGACAGCAAATGGCGGAACTGCGTAGGGTATAGACTCTGAAAACAAGGGAAAATAGTCTGCACACTCGGCTCTGAAAACAATAATGCAGATCTTCAAACACAACTTATGCAACTCGAGACAGTAACCCGAAATTGATACAAGTGTGAGGTATTTATAGCTAGCGGGGTTAGTAAATGCGACCAAGTGGGGTTACGTAGCTATAGGCGGCTACAGATGAGTTGACAACACGCTATCCTCCTTGCCGTAGCGGTGCATTTAGTGTGATTGACGGGTTCTGAAAGCCTTCCGGGAGAAGCTAATGCTTTCGGCGCCTGAGTTAGATGCAAATCTTTCGGAGATTAAGCCGAATCCGTCGGAACGGGTAGAATTAAATAGCGGCCTTATCCTTCATTTATTCAAACGCGGCTACATAACTGCTGTAATTCAAAATTTCCGGCGGGTCATTTCAACTTAGGAAACCGTGCCTCTATGGGTCCACAACAAAACTCTTTTCAGCGGCAAATTATGAAAGGGGACTTCGCAAGAGCGATAGTTCAATGGTCCACAAAGCAAAACTTCGCCAGAGCGGACTGCTAAGCTTTGCTCAAGCAATTTTTATTCAGGATGCGCGGATATTTCAAGGAACTGCGCAGGAAGCTGGAAACTGAGGGTGTGTCGCAGCTTCCGTGTAGACTAAATGCGATGTCTCTTTCAACTACACTGGGCATCTGCATTCTTGAGTAATATATTATGTCGACAGGGCGGAGTGGCCGTCGCAATAAAGCTTAAGCCGACTCCCGTTTATCATTATAGGTAGTAGTTCTCCATTCAGCTTCGCAAGCTGAACTACGCCTCCGTCTGTTATTTTTATTACCTGAAAAGGGCCTAACCAATGCACACGAAACTTGCCTGGAAACTTGATGAATTTACTATCGTAAAGGAGTACCAAGTCTCCTTCTTCAAAGTGCTTATGCCTAATGTGCCTGTCATGCCAAGCTTTCTGTCTTGCCTTCTGTACCTGTTGATGAAATCCGGCCATAAGTCTGTCTTCTTCTAAGGAAAGCAGTTGCGAAAGTCTTTCATTCATAGTGTCAGGATCTGCCATTTCTGTAATTTGCGCAATTCGGAGACTGGGAACAATGTATTCCATGGGCATAACTGCTTCTTGTCCATACACCAAGCTGAAAGGTGTGTGACCTGTTAATTTCTTGCAAGTGGTTCTGTAAGCCCATAATACAGCTGTGACTCTAAGGTCCCAATCATCTCTTTGTTGATTACAGATCTTCGTCAGGGCATTCTCAAGGATCTTATTGAATGCTTCCACCGTACCATTAGCTTGAGGATGGTAGGGTGTACTCTTATGGTGATTAATTTGAAATTCTTCAGTAAGGGCCTCTATAGTCTCATTGAGGAAATGTGTACCTTGATCACTCATGAGGATCACTGGGCATCCAAACCTAGTGATAATGTTCTCGAAAATGAACTGCGCGGCAGTAGCAGCGTCGCAGTTCTTAACTGGCTTCGCCTCAGCCCATCGGGTGAGGTACTCAGTAGCTGTAATGATATATCTTGCGCCAGTTCTTTTTCCTGGTGGGTTAATAGGTCCTACAAAGTCAATGGCCCATTTATCAAAAGCACGCAGTGTGATCTGGGGTCTTAGCGGCATTTCATCTCTCCTTGAGGGTTTTCCTGTGCGCTGGCACACATCGCAACATTTACAGAATTCCTTAGTATCCTTGTGCAATGTCGGCCACCAAAGTCCTGCGGCTAATATCTTCTGCGCAGTCGGCTTTCCTGCGAAATGGCCTCCTGCGGTACCTGAATGCGCTTCTGCGATGATAGAGCTCTTTTCATGTGGTAAGATACATCTGCGCAAAATTTCGTCAGGGCCCAACTTATAAAGTTGGCCTGCTATCAAAGTGAAGTCTGCGGCTCTGACAACAAGTTGCTTCTTCTGCTGAATTGTAAACTCAGCCGGCGCTTGTCCGGTAGTGAGAAACTTAAGAATATCAGAATAATATTCGTCTGCTGCTTGGATATAAAACAACTGTGCGTCAGGCAGATTGTCCTCCAGACTCGTAGGTTCCTCTCCTGACTCTATTCTGGATAGATGGTCAGGCCCTGCATTCAATCTGCCTGGCTTTACAATAACCTCAAAATCATACTCTTGAAAGAGCAGTAGCCATCTGCAAATTCTTCCTCCTAAAACTGGTTTATTGACCAAATATTTCAAAGCAGAATGATCAGTATACATTTTAAAGTGAGCTCCTAACAGGTAGTGTCTGAATTTCTATAGGGCATACACCATAGCTAGTCCTTCCCGTTCTGTAGTGGTATAGTTCTTCTCAGCTGTAGATAGCTTTCTGCTGGAGTAAGCAATTGGGTGGTCAATACTTCCTTCTCCAGACTGTGTAAGCACGATTCCTAATGCTATGGAAGAAGCATCAACATGAACATGAAAAGGTTTTCTCCAATCCGGGAAAACTAGAATAGGCGCTGTGATCATCTTTTCTTTAAGTGTGTCCAAGCTTTGTTGGCATTCCTCTGTCCATTGGAACTTCGAATCCTTCTTCAGCAATCTTTCCATAGGCGCTGTGATCCTTGCATATCCTTTGATGAATTTTCTGTAGTATCCTGTATGTCCCAATGTAGTGCGCAATTGCTTAACTGAGTTGGGCGCAGGTAAATTAGCAATGATGGCAACCTTCGCAGGATCCATCAAGAGTCCTTGTCTGCATACAATATGTCCCAACAAAATACCAAAGGGCGCACAGAATATACATTTTTTCAAGTTAAGGGAAATCTGATGCTG
This sequence comes from Larix kaempferi, assembly GCA_027924585.1. Taxonomy (NCBI): domain Eukaryota; kingdom Viridiplantae; phylum Streptophyta; class Pinopsida; order Pinales; family Pinaceae; genus Larix; species Larix kaempferi. Next base: position 23,367,696 of record BSBM01000435.1, read on the forward strand.
TCTACATTTTTCTAGCATCATGCGCAGATTCGCAATATGGTTCTTTAGTAAACCAAATACAGTCCAGTCATCAAAATAGACTTCTAAAAACTTGTGGATAAATTCTTTAAAAACAGCAACAACAACTCTAGAGAAGATAGCAGGTGCGTTTTTAAGACCAAAGGGCATTACCGTATACTGGAATGAGCCCCATTCAGTTGCAAAAGTAGTCTTGTGGCGGTCGTCCGGATGGATTCTAATCTGATGATATCCCGAAAATCCATCAGTGAAAGAGTAAGCCTCTTGTCCTCCAACATTATCAAGTACTTCATCTGTGAAAGGAGTGGGAAATGGGTCGTGCGCTGATGCATCATTGAGTTTGCGCAAGTCGACACAAATTCTTATTTCACCTTTCGTTTTCTTTTCTTGGACCACCATAGGACTAATCCAATCGCTTTCCTCTACTGGCTCAATAATACCTGCTGCAAGCATCTTATCAATTTCTTCTTTGACTTTTTCTTTGTAGCGCGGGTTCAACCTGTATGGGCGCTGCTTTACTGGCTTGGCGTCTGGTTTCAGAGGTATGCGCATCACTCCTAAGTCTCCTAGGATGCCTTTCATTTCTGTGAACTTGGTAGGAAAGATATCCTGGTAATCACGTAATAAATCTGAAACATGCGCAACGGTTTCATCATCCCAATAATCTCCTATAGAAGCAAACTTTGGGTCAGCTTCTGTACCAATGTTAACTTTCTTGAGCTTGACGTGTTCTGCGATGGCAGGAATATCAAGCTCAGGACCTTCAATATTGCGCGTCCCTTCTGATTCTGGGATATTGATGTTGCGAGGATCGTCCTCCTCATCTTCAGCGGTGAAGTTATAGCATTCCAGGGCATGTTCTATCTGGACAGCCCAATCTGGTTGGGAATATTCTGTTACTAGACCTGGTTCAAATACCTTCTTTTTAATACACTTCAGAGCCTGATCAATGCTTGGATGCTCTGACTCAAAGCTGAATGTAAGTTGAAAACTTTCTATCATAAGAGCCCAAGTAAGAGTGCCTTTGCGCAATTCTATTTCAGTATACCAATTCCTTGGAATTGTATCTAATGTGTGGATGAATTGGTGAACCCATTCATCTTCCGGAATATCTGACCATTGCTGAATACATGCTTCAATGTGTGACCTGGGGTCACTCTGTCCTTCATATTTGCGTAGCGCTTCGGCTGTGCTGTCCTGAAATCTGCGCAGTATCAATCTGCGACAGTCTTTCCATGTATGAATATTCTCCTTGTGCGCAATCCACCATCTTGCGGGTGTAGCGCGCAATGCTATATCCAGTGCCTGGATGCGCTGCGGTTCTGGAAGCTTTTGTTCATATTCCTGTATGAATTTAGTTACTTCAGTTAAGCCATCAAAAGTTGGAGTATCAATTAATTCTGTGCCAATCCATCGGATGGATTTAGTCATCATGGCGCAACGTCTTGCAGAAACCTCATGTAGACGATTCTGCCAGTTTTCCAATCCTGCATCTGAATCTGATGTGCACGAGCTATCACATCGCCAGCTGATATGGCCGTCTGCTGTGGGGTTGACATAGTCACTGTGGTTAGTGGTCATCTGATACAAGCTTTCCATGTGGCGCGCTTCCTCTTCTGCGCGAATGGGTTCTATATATCTTGGTCCTTGAATAGGATCAAGAGGTGCGATGACCCTGATCTGGTCATCCTCAAAGGTCATCTGTCTTTTCTTCAGGTTAATGACAGCCAAATTATCAAGTGCCCAGTCTATTCCTAACAGCGCTGGGTATGGTCTACTATCATCCATAATTTTGATTACTTCAAAATCTGCAGAGCTTCTTACTCCTTCAATATCAATAGGTACATTGGGTAATCTGCCCAATGGAGAGACTCGTTGCTGATTTGCGAGTCTTAGCTGGATAGGGGATCTTGTAAGCTGAGGGCTTCCCATCTGTTCCCATGTCTGCATAGTGAGAACATTGGCTTCTGAGCCCAAATCTAACATGACTTCGTCCATTTCAAATGCTCCAATCTGTGCTGTAAGCCTCATCTCTTTTCCAGTTCTAATGTGACTCCTAATCTGGTGAACAACACGCTGTGGTGTGTTCGTCGAAGCAGAGTGTTGGCACTGATCCAACAGGTGTTGGAGTTCTAGAGTTGCTTGTTCATTGCGCAACAATTTTAAACATTGTCGCAGGAACGCATGAACACTGCCTAGTGCATGCTCCTTATCGTCATCAGGTCTTCCAGCTGTAGTGGCCTGTTCTTGTACCAGTTTGTCTTGTCTTAGCACTTGCGATCTACTATTGTTCTGCGGAATTGCGGCAGAACTTGAAGCTCTCGGATCTGAGAAATACTCTTGAGCTTGCTTAAATGCTTCTTTTTGCTTCTGTAGGTTAAGTGGGGCTGGTTTAATGTTAGCACGGCGCACCCATTGCGTCGCTTGCTTTCCCGTTCCCATCTCTTGCGCACCAGTGGTAGCTCCACTGCGTGTCACTATATTAACTGTAGGGTCTGGTTCTCTTTTTTCTGCTCCAATCAACTGGATATTCTGATTGACCTGTGGTGTCTTTGCTTGCATCTTAGCCTGTAACTGAGGGCATTCTTCAATGATATGGTCAGAAGATTTACAATATCTGCAGAGGGTTGTAGGATTTTGGCAATCCCTAGCAAAATGACCTTGTTCTCCGCAATTATAACAAGTGATCTGTCCTCTTCCGCGACCAAAATTTGTTGTGCGTCCGCGTCCTCTGTAATTTGCTGCTCGGGCGTCCCGAGTTTGGTCATAAGGTGGACCTGCTGTGGGTCCTTGTGTCTCTGCTTGTACCCTCTGTGTACTTGGAAGAAACTCCTCTCAGCTTCACTGAAACTCTTTCTTGTATCGACTGCAAATTCGGTAATGAAACCTTCCAGTAGACTATTCAACCAAAAGTCTACTGCGCGGGACACAGGATTGTCTATCTGCTTCACAATACTGACTAGCTCAGGCGTCCACGTGACGGGTCGATCAACATGCAGCGTAGGTCTAGAATCTGCTAACTTGGCTATCCAAGCGTGTAACTCCAATGCAAACGTAACAAAGAAGATTTCGTAAAGGTCAGCATAAATATACTTCTGTAACCAATCTTCTGTTTGAAGCGTAGGGCTTCTATTTTCTTGTTCAGCAAACTCTTTAGCCTTTAAATCAAACCAATCTCCAATTTCCTTAGCTGTAGGATTCCAGTAACACATTTGTTAGCTGAGCAAGTCTCAGTGTAACAGAACCTTATGTTGTCTTCAGCAACAGTCTCAGATGTCGCGTGACTAGTAAGTCTTACAGCAACAAGTCGCAAGGCAAAGGAATCATTTGTTGGCTCAATCAACAGGGTTCAAAGCCATGGAAGTAATGTGATCAAAAAGTCATAAGACAACAGAACCATTTGTTGGTCACTAGGCAACGGAACCATTTGTTGACTCCAACAGTATCTCACACGTCGCTGAAAGAACAAGTCTCATCCGCGCGGCAACGGAACCATTTGTTGGCTGCTCTCTCTCGCGCGTCACTGGAATAAGAAGTCTCGCTCACGCGGCAACGGAACCATTTGTTGGCTACTTAAACTCGCGCGTCGCCGAAATAACAAGTCTCATTCGCGCGGCAACGGAACCATTTGTTGGTTGCTTTTCTGGGCAGACCCGGGTTTTAATGAAGCGCAGCAACAAAACCCCTTGGCGCACTGGCCCTCTCGGCAACGAGCTGCGCGGCAGCTCGAGGTCTCACCCGAAGTGGCTATGGGGGGGTTAAGGAATCAGGTTTCCTTAACCGGGGTGACGCGGAGATAGCTCTTCCTTGAATGGTTCCTGTGAAATCGGCGGTCGGACCTTCCCGCAGGCCGCTTGGCGCAGCTGCGAGGATTCCCCCCCTTGGCAGGTCTACTGCACAGTTTCTCCTCTCTAACGCAGCAGGTAACTATCCCTTGGGTCGACGCGCTAAACACTTTCTCGCCCTTCACATCCAGCACAGTAACGCAGTCTGCTCCCGCCGCAGCGACCGCGCGTTACTACTTCTTTAGTACTTAAGACACTTATAGTTATCAAGGGATCTTTCCAACTTGCTCAAACAGTCACAAAGATAAGACAGAAGTCTTGCATACACAAATAATGAACTCTAAATAGTTGTCATTCACGCAAACATTATAACAAGAAGATATAAGTGAAGCTCATCTCCTCGAGGAAAACCACGTCCTCAGGAGTTTTATATTAACCAGAAAATGATAGAGTTATGCAATATGCTGCGCACACAGCTGCAGCCTTAGAACTTACAGGAAACTCCACGCACACAGCTGGGAGCCCTTCTCTCAAGCTTGTCTCCTCTCTATGGAGATTACAAAGGCACAGACGTCGACTCAGACTGTCTGGCAACTCAGGGATTAGCTCCTCGGCTATCCGATTTCCTCTCTAGTTCTACACACCGGGTAGAAAATACAGTGAAGGATAATCAACACATGATCTATCCTTTAGACTGGCTCTCTAACAGTCTAGCATCTAACTCTCTAACTCTCCAAAAGGAAGGAACTAGGGGAAGGGAGGAAGAAACCTCTACCCATTACAATGATTCATCTATATAGGTAGCCATGACGGTCACACCTTTACAAAACTGTGGGCCTTTCCCAACAGTGATTCCCAAAAACCCTAACCACGCACATGGCTAGGTGTACTGTAGGCGCCGCTTGCAGTCACGTCGCCGCTTCCTGCAGGCTCCGTGAATTCCGGCGCAGATTGTGGGTATGGGCGATCGTCCTTCGCCTTCAATGCTCTGGTCCGTTGCTCCTCCTTGATCCGAGCAACCATAACTTCTGTACTAAGCCTTTAAATGAGGGTAGCTGAGCCCTCTACTCCATCGCCTTATTTATTATGGTAGCTGAGCCACCTTCATTCTTTGATGACGTGCGCGCGAGCTCCGCAATTTCCGGTCCGTGATCTGCGCTGAGATCATCCATCTGGCACCGTACTGCGCACCGTCTCCTTCTTACCCAAAACTTAGTGCTTGTCCCAAAATTTAGCACTTTCCTTCCATACTCGTGCTTTTTCTCAAAATTCACAGCTTTTACTATAGCTGCGACCTTGGCCCCAACAACTATGCAGAACATATTCTATTTATGTACATTATTCAGACTGCTTGAAGTATTATTAGGACTTGCATAGCTCCCATCAATGAGGAGTGCACGCCTTTCTGATGATGAGTTATGTTAGGGATTCCAATATTGATTACACCCTAAGGGAATGGACGCATTCCTGGTGTTTCAATACTTGATAGTGAATGCTATGGTTATGGTTACAATTTTAGAATAACAATACTGACAATTTTTTCTATACTACTTGTGTTTTCAAGCTTAAATAGATGCAATTTGGTGCTACACACTAAAGAGGCAAAGCAAAAGGTTGTTGTAAGGGGTTGTGGTGGAAGGGTTAATGTGTATGAAATGATGTTGTGGAGGTTGTGGGAATTCTAATGAAGGGTTGTGAAGGTGTTGATGAAAGGGCTATTATATGCCTATGGATCCATAGTAGAGCCTTCACCTAGAAATGGTCGTAGTGAAGTTTCCTTCCAAATCGGCGTGAAGGTGTACTAGTTGGACATTAATTATTTGATGTTTTGAAGCAGCCTGCGTGCTGGCCAAACATCCCAGTCCGTAGTAGGATCCCAAGGCTTGTAAAGTAAAAGCAAGACCCTATGGACCAGAGAGGAAATGCATAATACAGATAAGTATTCAATTTCATTTATTTCTTGTTTGGAATAAAAAATATTTCCGGTATAAGTCTTGTAATAGTTAAGCTGATGCACTATTCTTTCTTTGTTGGAAACATTGGCCATTACAGGAAGCAAGGAACCTAAAAGAACTATAAATTGCTTGGCAAACCCAGAGAGTGACTGGTCGGGCATTAATTATTTGATGTTGTGGAGCAGCCTGCGTGTTGGCCAAACATACAAGATTTTTTGGTGTTGTGGAGCAGCCTGCGTGCTGGCCAAACATACAAGATTATTTGGTGTTATGGATCAGCTTGCGTGCTGGCCAAATATACAATATTAATTGATGTTGAGGAGTAGCCTGTGCACTGGCCAAACATCCAAGTCCATAGGCGATTCCAAGGCTTGTAAAGCAAAGAAATACCCCATGGAATAAAGTGAATACCTCCAATGAAGATAAGTATTTGGTTACCCTGTAATTTCTTGCTTATGAGTATACATGTGTATATGATTTGGTTATGATTTCCTGTGAAAATAAACTAAACATGTGAATTAATTCAATGTTTGAGTGTAGGTATTGCTGGAAGCAATGACTATGAAATAATCTTAAGGATGCGTGTGGACATGTGATTGTCCTAAAAGGGATCGGCTTGTGCATAAATGAATGATGGTGCTATTGGACTTATAGGGGTCCTAAAAGCCAAGGGAGTTGTAGACAAATCATGTGGAGGGACTCCATGGTTGAGAGGTCTGAAATAGACCATAAACACTAAGTGCCATAGCCAAGAAGGGCTGGTCAAACATTCACATGGAATTGAAAGAGGCTAGGAGCATGAAAACCACAGTGGTGGTGTGGGTTCCAGAATGGAACAAGACGAAGAGGAGAAAACTCTTACTACTCTCTCTTTCATTTTTATTGATGCATTCATAAAAACAGAAAATTTTGAATGTGTGTATGGCTGAAAGTAGAGTGTGTTTATTTGCTTGAAATAAATTGTGAATGTTGAGGTAGTTAATTCCTTGTGAAAGAATGGACATGAATGAGCTCATGTGCCTGTTGGGAAAGCATGAAAAGTATCAAAGTCTCATGGGTAAGGCATGGGATTTCATATCAATTGGAAAGCTAATTGACTGAGTTATTTTAATGTTATATTATGCTTGGCCTAACATAAATTATATTGATGAATTTCACAGGTGAAAGAGTGAAACTAGTTTGTGGCAGTTGTTCCGAAGCAAGTGTTGTTTGTAAGTACAGTGAGAACCAGCTGCGCACAAAGATCATGGCAGCAGACCATAGGCTGTTGGAATTGGCTGAAAGTCTTCTTCAAACAATTTACAAGACCCAAGAAAATATTGGAGAGATGCTCAAGATACAGAAGAGGTAGAATGAGATGAACCACAAGGTTTTGCAGAACTCTATTGGTCTGCAAAGAGAGGTAAAAAACATTATGAGAGCAATCGGTAAGGGAAAATAAAGTGGATCAAGGATGAGGCATTCGTCCAATTGATCCATTAAGAAACGTTCTAGGCATGAAGACTCAAAGGCAATTGAGCAGGTAAAGATGAAGCAGCCAGTTAAATGTTGGAGATGTGGAGGACATCATTGCCTCTGCAACTGCCCAACAAGGGAACCTCAAGAGGGTAGCAGCCATAAATTTTTCAATCTTGTGGATGAGCTGAAAGACCAGAACTAGCGAGAGAAGTTCATGGAAGTCAAGGGACTTGGTCCTGAAAGCTCAAAGTAAAGGATAAAATGTATGGCAGACCTGCAAATTTTTTGAAATTTTGGATATGTATAAATTGTATATGTATTCCTAAGTCTTGGAACACTGAGGATGGTGTTATTCTAAGGGGGAGAGGATTGTAATACTCCATTTTGACCCTTAGGATATGTTAGCTTTTAATGTAAATGTTGTATACTTGTGATGTATGTTTTCCTAGCGTGGAGCTCAAGGCCAAGGCCCCACTAGTTTAGGGAAGCTCAAATTTTATTTAAAGGCAAGTATTAGACATTATGTTTCCCATGTGCTATTTAGCCATGGAACATTGTAAAAATGATGTAAATAAACATCATGCAATAAAATACCAAAACTGGTTATGGAGGCAACGAATGAGATGGGGCCATGTGTATCCACTAGGAAGTGGTGACGGTACTTTGGGATTGAACCATAGATTGCCTATATGTCACCTTGAGAACCTATTTGACTTACCTTGCTAACATTTATTTCTAATGTAAGGAAGTGGTTGAGGAATTCAGTCCATGGCTTCAATGGAGCATGGGCATCCCAGAAATTCATATGGAAAAGTATGGGCTCTGTTTTCTTATACCAAAAGCCACTCTGCCTCATGGGAGTTGCTTCTTCCTCATCCCCATTCCATTGCAGAAGTTACCAGCATTATTTTCCATCCAAAAACGAATTTCCAACAGAGAGAAAAACCAATAATCGCAAATTTGAAAGAACCCACGTTTTGAAGAGCCATAAACACCCAGAATTTGTATTTGATAATGAAATCCAATGGGGGATCCATAGGTATGAACCTTGGGGTGAATTTGGGAGCATTAGATACCCTGAAATCAATTGGAAAACCTAGTTTTGATAGCCCAGAAACCCAGTGACGGGATTGAGTTATTTGTTGCAAGAATGGTGAGAAATCCAAGTGTGGAGGTTTGAACAGAGGATGGGATTGCTTGAATTGAGCTTGAGATGTCTGTATCTCTGTGGTTGAACTCACGGGCTTAGAATCCTCATCATTTCCTTATTGCATGCTTGATAAACCCAGTTGTTTGCTGGCTTAGCATGACCGTTTCAGTGAATCTGTGGCTGTAAGTGAGCCTGTCTAGTTCCTCCTTAATGGATACACAGCCCAGCTCGGGGGTGATCTCTCAGTTGAAAGAATATAGGATGGACGGAGATCTATGGTTGGGTGGAACATTGGTCTCACGTAGACAGTTGTTTGGACATTTGCATTTCAAGATAAGTATTATCTATGGATTAATTTATTTGCATTATGTGTTCAACAATGTGTTAATCTTGTATATTAAATTAATCATGTTGCTTGGATGAAATGATTATCTTAAGTTAGTTGGCATAATGCCTGTGCATAGCATGAGAATGGGATGGAACCGTTTCATCATTCTTCCTAGAAGAAATAGGCCGATGCATCTCCTTCTGCTTGTATGTTATTATGGTTATTCATCTGTGTTTATTAAATGAGTTGTGTTAATTCTATGTTCTGTAATGTATTAAATAATGATTGGTATTTGGATGATGAATGCATATCTTATTATGGATAACATGTAATCTATGTATATCATGAGAATGTGATTGCTTCCTCCCATTATAATTCATCACCTGTTTGTGAATGGTATGCTGATGCATTCCATTATAGTTGTGTGTTAATATGTTTAATTCCGCTGTGTAAATGAATTGTGCATCTTATTTTAAATGGAAAAATTTATCTTTATGGCTTGGGGATGAATTAGACACCCCATGTTGCAGTCGTGTTCCCTCCCCTGCATTGGGATGACAGGAGGGGTCGTGACATTAATGATAATGGATCTATGCCTCCACAAATGGCCTCCACCAAGCTATCTCTAACATCAATGTTTACAGTCCTTTATGGAGGTACTGACAATGTCGCTAATGCAATGGTGAGACCCAATTTGGAATACCTAACCAATGTTTCGTTATGATGTTGAGAAAATCAAGGTGTACCATGTCTTGAACCCTAGGATTTTTAAGCCCCCTCCTTTTTGATAAAAATCATTCATCCCTTCATTGGGTTTTCATTGTGACTCATTAGATATATGTTCCATTTGGAAGATTCATTCCAAATATATGGCGAATTTTTATTGTTTTCAAAATGAGTTATTGTATTTTCACATGGTCTTCCCATCCAACATTTGGTTATATATATGCGGGAGGAAAAATATCATCATCTCCCACAAGTGTGAGTGGTTTTCCATATTCTCCTTGGATGTGATTTCTTGGCTCATGGTTAGGAGTTTAGATGGCATTGGCCCATGGTATCCCCTTCCAACCCATAACATTTCATTAATGGGTGGTGTTTACTACTATTTACTATGGATGGGATTTCTTGCACACTTTCTCAAGTTGACCTCCTCTTGTGCACACGATTTTTCGTTTCAACACATGTTTATGCAAACTATCAAAAGTGCTTTAGTATAATTTTATTTGTCTATGATTTTTTTTATTTTTGTGTATAATAATATGATTTGCAATTTTTAAATTTTAAAACTAGTAAAAAGTACTTAGATCAAGTTAAGATTGTATTTGTTTTGTTTTTTTTTGGTATAAATAATATGATTATAATGCTCCATTGAACTATAGATATAAGCTCAATCAAGATCTAGGGATCAATCGAGTTATTGAATATTATATTTAACATTAAAGATCAATCAATTTCAATAGCTTCCTCAATCATTTTATTAACTAGCCAAAGCCTTCATCGAGGGTTTGAATTTGTTATCAAAAATGATCCATCAAGCACTTATACAAGCTTTCATTTGAGATCGATCAAGAGATTAAAATATCTCAATCTAGTCTATAGAAGACTCCTTTCCATTCACCCCTTGCTAGGAATTGTTACCCATCTCCATGGATTCACCATAAAATGAAGTTCCAAATTCTATCAACCATGTACTTTAACCTCTATATGTTTCCAAACTACAACAAAGGAATCTCCACCATCCTCCGAGGTTTTTTTTTTTAACTCATCATTACAATAATTTTTCCTTCTTAACAATTCTTTTTCTCTTCCTTATAGTCTTTGAAATGCCTTAACTTATCATAGTTCCAACATTTTTCCTATACTTTCCGATAGACTTAGGCCTCCAATAGGATTTTGACCTTCACTTTCTCATCTTCTTGTGTTTCTCATTTCATCTTCCATAAAATAAAAAGGCCTTGCTAGTGGATTCAAAACATTTGCACATAAATGCCTCTTAGAGTAAAGAAGTAATTATATCATGAAGCACATATTTCTTTATAATTCTTCTAATGGCCAATACTAGGTTCTCCCATGAATTTGCAAAAAACACAAAAATCTCATGCAATGATCCTCCTCATCCATTTTCACTCTAGTTGGGAGCAACTAGGTCACTATAGCATTAAATGCATTCATATTCTTAGCTACATAATCACCATTTCTCATTCTCAAGTTGAACAACTATTTCCACATAAAAGTTTTACTAACTACTGATTTATTCTAGTAAAAAGAACCCAAATTCTTCCACAAAATTGTTATATTGGATTATACATAAATGGTAAATAACTCTAAATCAACCAAACAAGTCTTGATATTGTTCTCACATTTCTCTCCAACACTACCTAGACTTCATCTTTCATAGAAAAGGGTTTGATTCTAGATACTAAAATACATAGATATGGATCTTTGAGCAAAGCATCGATCTTGAACTTCCATAACTCAAAGTTGGTTGCATTAAAATTCTCCATTTCTAATCTAGATGTTAATCTTTACATTTTCCTAGAAAAAGAATTCCTGATGCACAAAATCCCACTCAAACGAATATTAATTTGAAATATCGTGTTTCTAAGACCTTGGATATGATATTATTAGGATATGATACCAAATGAAAGGAAGCAAAGTTGCAGAATATGCTTCCTACACTAACCAATGACAAAAGAATGTGTAGAAAAATTAATAGACATAGTTACAGTAACAAACAACAACAAAAATCTAGACTTGAAACTACACTAAATGTATTATCTATCAACAAAAAAATGGTTATACTACATTGTGAGTACATTATAGAGTCTCAATTCTCTTGAATAGGAGTATTCAACAACATAAATGTTCTAGAGAAATTTTAGCAACATAACAACAAGTTAAAAAATCTCTCACTCAATAATGAGGGTTAATAAAGCCATAAATTATTTACGGTTTTCTAATTCTACATGATGTAAACCACCAACAATTAATTGGATAGATACTACTACTCAACATTCATTTAGATAATTTCTATGCTAAAATACTTTAGGTGTATTCCACACATGTCTCAACAACCTTAGCCCATTCCTTATGTAAACTCAGTGAAAAACATTCATTGGTCCATTATTCTCCTAGCAAATATGCTTACCTTCTCTTCTCAATCCATCCTTCCACATCACACCCTAATTCCCCTATTTATCTTATCTACCAACAAAGATATCTCTACGACTTCTATCAAATCACAGGACACAAACTACTTATTGTACAATTACAAAGAAACTAAGTTCTAAAAATTTTGTTACACATCACTACATAGACTCTTTGCATAAAGAGTGCCACCTCAAGCATCCCAACACTTTTATAGCCAACAACATAACACATAATTTTCATTTTCATCTCGTGGGAGCACAGGGGATGGTGGCTATTAAGATTCAATATGCTAAGATAGATAACATCAATATTCAATTCAATTTCACAATAATACCATATACAGGATCACTTAAAGAATAACAAACACAACATAAACACAAGAGACACAAATTTATCCTGGGAAACCCTCATGGGGTATAAAACCAAGCAAAACTTCCTCAATATAGATGACCAAAAAGTACAAAGATGAAATCCCCAAGCAAGAGCTCCTTCTCCTTCATAGATCTCTCTCTCTCTCTCTCCTAATGCGCAATCCACAAGTGTGTGTGTTAAAATGAGGATCACAACACCTATATATAGTTTATCTTTCACTTGACTTTTTCCCTAACTAGGTCATCCCCAACAACTTAACCACTCAACTTAATGCTAATTGAGTCGACTCCTCTAGGGGACTTAAATACCCCATTACAATTGACTAAAGGGGGATCTATTGCCCCAACTTACAAGAGAGGATTTACCTCAATGAATTTACATAATTAAATACAATAATGACATCCCAATGGATGAATAAAGCATCTCTGGATAAATTACAATAATGAAATACAATATAATATTCTTCGAAGTTACAATATTTCAAGACTCCCCCTTAACTAGAAGGGTATTATGTTGAAAACAACATCAACTATAGGAGCAAGGAGAGAGAGCATCATCAACATCATGGTGATACATCTATAAATCATCGAATTTTTTCTTCAGTCATCATTAGCAACTAGAACGACTATTGGAACATCTTCAACATCTTCAGTACTAGAACGTCAACATCTACAATACCGAGTCTTCATCTTTTGCAGCACTTGATCACTCGATCATCTACAAAAACATCATCATTTGGATCTCTCGATCAACAACATAATCTAGATCTCTTGATCAAAAACATCATATGGATCTCTCAATCAACAACATCATCAATATCTGGATCTATCAATCAGCAGCATCATCTGGATATTTCGATCAACAGCATCATCAATATCTGTATCTCTCGATCAACAACATCATCTGGATCTTTTGATCAACATCATCATCAATATTTGGATCTCTCGATCAGCATCATCATATGGATCTTTCGATCTACAACATCATCAATATCTAGATCTCTCGATCAGCAACATCATCTATATCTTTCGATCAACAACATCATCAATATATGAATCTCTCGATCAACTGCATCATAATCTACAACACACATGATCCAATTATGGGATGATCAATCCCTCTCACTATAGGAAATAATTCCAAGGATGATACAATCCTAATCCACTGATGGGATGATCAATCCCTATCAATTTAATACATCACACCATGTCTAAGGACGATGCAATTATGATCTACTTACGGGATGATCAATCCTTATCACTTTAAGACACCACACCATGGCTAAGGATGATGCAATCCTAATCTATTTACGGGATGATCAATCCCTATCACTTTAATACACCACACCATGTCTAAGGACGATGCAATCCTGATCTACTTACGGGATGATCAATCCCTATCACTTTAAGACACCACACCATGTCTAGGGACAATGCAATCCCCTCGTCAACTTAGACAAATTCTAGGGACCACTCACGAAGACACATGTCTCTGGATTCATTTAGGACTAAAGTCCAAGGATGATGAAATCCACTCGTCAACTTAGACCAACTCTAAGCACCACTCATTGACCTCATCATCGATACAGGTATCCTCATCATCGACCTCATCATCGGTACAGGTATCCTCATCATCGACCTCATCGTCGGTACCGGAATCCTCATCATCGACCTCATCGTCAGTACAGGAATCCTCATCCTCAAACTCATCACTCCCCCTTTCGAGGAGGGTCCTTTTGAACTACATCAATCTTGTCTCGAAAATAATCAAACTTTACTCGAGATAGAGGTTTGGTCAATACATGAACAACTTTCTCATCAGTGCTCACATACTCAAGCTTTATAGCTCCCTTCTACACCATATCCCGTATATAGAAATATCGGATCTCTATGTGCTTTGACTTATCATGGAACACTGGATTCTTTGTCATCTTGATACAAATTTGGTTGTCACACGGGATCACAGTGGGGTCCATTTCTAAGTCAAATAGTCTTGACAACAGCTTCCGAAGCCATATGGCTTCACAACTAGCAGAGCAAGCTGCTATATATTCTGCTTCAGCTGTGCTGAGAGCCACACTGGACTGCTTCCTACTAAGACATGAGATCATAGTAGATCCCAGAAAATAACATCCACCTGATGTGTTCTTTTTTTCAGAGACACTTTCGGCCCAATATGGATCTATATAACCATACAATCTGTAGTCATGATATCCAACATAGTATAGACGAAATTATATCATACCTTTTAGGTACCTCATCACATGCTTTGCAACTACCAGGTGAACATGTCTAGGCTCAACTAGATACTGACTTAGGTTGTTCACAAGAAAGAACATATCTGTCTTGGTATTCATCAAATACATCAATGAACCAACCATCTGTCAATAAATTGTAGAAACCACTATCCGTCATCCCAAATCTCTACTTCACATTTTCCTTGGCTAAGGAAAAATCTCATCTCATCTAAGCCACATATCTAATCACAAGAATCATGCCAAGATTCTTTAACTCTGATATCTACTCCCTCTGAAGTGGAGTATTCTACATTTGAGTACTGTCCTCCCTCTATGACACACTCTAGATGGAGTGATCTTCTACATATCTATACATACCATATCCCATCAGATGGGTCTACTGATATGAGCCTCAAGATCACTCAAACTCTATGGTGAGCTCCTTCTTCATCCATCTGAGAGAATCATGTCATATGTATATAGCAATCATATTCAACCTTGTAGCGAAGGTTGAAATCCGCATCACTCATGGTGATCATCAAGCTCATCAAATGACTATTGATCCTGGGCACCTATTGAACCCCTACAAAGCCTTCTTTGATCATGTTATTTTCTTTCAAATCTTGGGAATTTGTTTGATATGCACTTCTTCTTGAATTACATCATTCACGAGGATGGTCTTGTCATCCATGGGTGTAATCTATCTCTGGAAGTGTGTCTAGCCACTAGAGCAAACATCTCATCATGATCCTGATCCTTGCTTTGTACTTCTATAGTATATTTGATTTGTAAGTCTTCTTGTTGAACAGTCATCACTTGTTCTTCAGAACAAGTGTTGATCATCCTTCTTTTGTAGATCATAGCACATGATCTTTCCTACAAATCAAATTTAATTACATGATTAGTAACACTTTATCAAATTATGTCAATGATAATCTTTTATGCATATCGATATGATTCACATAGTTATGCAACTATTTCGTCCAATGCTTTGGCACAACACTTTTCCATATCCCGTATGCATACGGTGACTATCTAGATGCCTTCCATCTCTACCAGAACATACTATCAAGAGCGTGCACTGCTCCCAGGATGTTAGGAAAGAGGTTTCAATCTAGACAAGAAACAATGGAATGTTGTCCAACATTATTGGCTACTTACCATGAATATTAGTAGTACTCCATTCAATGAATGCTTACCCTATGCATGATACATTTCCCAATTCTAGGAATACAAGTATGCATACAACTATTAATATCATTAACTATTCATAGATTCAAGAAGTAATTCAAGTACTTATCTTTTTATGTTTCTTGGGGTTTCCTCCATCTAGATGTTTGCTTCCTTCTTGATCTCTACATCCTTTCCATGTCATGATAGTATCATGAACTTGTGTCTTTGAACTTTTATCTATCTTGTAGCACTATGCACCCTTAAATGTGCGCTAGTTTCATAATTGTGTAATCCTCAAGATCTCATGCATAATCACACACTCATTAGTATAATCTCAATAAGATTAAAAAAATTATAACCTTGAATAATCTTAAACCAGTACGGTCATAATCATTAATCGAACTATGAAACATAATATGCATAAAGCCTTGATTGGCTAAACTCTATTTTTCAGGAATAATCATTATCAACCATATGAAAGTATACTTATTTAAGATCCTAACACAAAGTAGGATTCTAACTCGATATAGGAAAACATACCTGGATTAGCATGCTTTCTAGTTATGTCTAACATACCCAAGCAATATCTTCTTTGTTCTCTTCAATGATTTAGAAACCTTGTGTTAGTAACCTGCATATCTCATAAGTTTAAGCATAGTAGAACCAAATCATACATACCTCGTAAGGAGAGATTCTATGTGATCAAATACTATGGATGAGTCTTTGTCTTCATGTCATCGTGCTCATATATTCTTTATCTAGAACTTGATTTGTCTTTCTTGATGTATCTTTCATGTTAGCAGACAACATCATCCTCATACAACACCACAAGTGCATTAGTACAATCATAAGTGTCATAACCCTAATCAATGAATGTCTTCTATCATTCACATGCATTCATACTTTTACGAGACAAGTCTAAAATTAATCATGATTGTACTAACCTCAATAATATGAAGACAAACATATCATGAACTTAATCATCAATTAAATGAAACTGATTTTAGAACATACCTGCATCTCCTCAAGTCATACCTATCGATATTGCTTGGAGTCTTTTCTAGAAGGGTAAAACCCTAATCATCCAAGGTAGATCACTTGTAAACATATTATATAGGTTCATGCTTCTAGGATGATAGAATACCAGTTCCATTTAAACCTCCTTCATTGCTTCCCTATGAGTCTCCCAACCTTGCTAAGGTTTCTTCTTACTTGGAAACCCTAATTTTCAATCTCCTTCCTCCCACAACATTTTGATGAAAGATTAATATCTATGATGAATGGATTCCAAATCCATTTTCAAAGTTTCCAATCTGGCATCAGGTGTCTCCAACATTATATCAAATCCTTCCATACCTAAAAACTGAAAACCCTAAGTGAGAGCTTCTTCCTCCTCTTCTTTGATTTCCTACGTTGAGCCATTTCAGATGTGCCATATTGTTTCTGGTGTATCTCTGAAATTTTGGATCGGCGGGGTCTAAAACTTAGGCCTACGGTATCTTGACCTGTCATATTTCTAACCCCATAGGCTTGAGCTTCATTAGATTCCTCATGAGAGATATATGATCATTTTCCCAACATAACCTGTTTATGGGATGAAATAGCATACCGAACTTGTACAAAGTGCCACGTGTCACTGTTTCAACTTTGGCCTTTGATACTCGCACTTGTGAAACTAAAGTTTGTGCCTGAACTGTCACGTTGTACATAATTCCATTTGGAGCTTCCTAGCCCTAGATATGACCTTTTGACCTAGGTCAATTGCTTATGGATTCATTCTGAAAGAGGTAGATACCCTAACTTATACAAATCATATCTCAGAAAGGACAACGAATCTGAGGTTAAAACCAGGACACAAGGTATAGGAACATGCCATATTTGGCCTATCCAAGTTTCAGATCCTGAACCTTCACCAAAAGTGATTTATAGCGAATGTTCCACGATGACTAGGTTTTGCTATAAAAATCCCTAACTTTGAAATTGTCAAAAGGGAAACAAGTGTTGTAAGTGCCATACATTCCCTTCCATCAGGCTAGCTCTAATACCATGTTAACATTCAATATGCTAAGATAGATAACATCAGTTTTCAATTCAATTTCACAATAATGGCATATACATGATCACTGAAAGAATAACAAGGAAAACATAAACACAAGAGACACAAATTTATCCTGGGAAACCCTCATGGGGTAGAAAACCCAACAAAGCTTCCTCAATATAGATGACCAAAAAGTACAAAGATGAAATCCCCAAGCAAGAGCTCATTCTCCTGTGATAATCTGCAAGGGATCTAGCAAATGTAACAAACTCACAATCAAACTCTCAAGTATGTTGCAAAGAAGAAGAAGAATCACTCATAAACACAGAATAATGAACAATGACAGTATCATACAATGAATAATGAATGTAGAGAATGTGTTACAATAAAATGTGAAGTAGCATCATATAGGATTCGAATTATCCAAGTAGGGAATTTGAATGTGAGCTCAAAGTCTAGCTTGGATCACTATGGAGACATCATCAAGTGAGCAGTATCAGTCATAAATGGTAAGAGTCAGTCAAGTGTGTCCTACTGAGTCTAATAGAACCATCTAGGCATAAATCAGGGAATGGAGACTCCAAGGGGGGGTGCATGAGGTTGTCTAGCTCAAAGTCTAGCTTGGATAACAATAGAGACATTAGCTAGTCAGTAGTATCAGTTATAAATGGTAATAGTCAGTCAAGTGTGGCTAACTGAGTCTAACATAACCATTTAGGCATAAATCAGGGGATGGAGACTCCAAGGGGGGTGCATGGGGCAGTCATAGGGTCAAGTGTCACTCCAAAACTAGCTAAAAAGGAGCTACAGGTAGTTAGGATGAGCAATCAGTGGAAGAACTACTCAATCCATGCACTAACTAAGTCATAACTCTTGGTAGGTGAGATAAGGTGCCCTAATTGAGTGATAAATGAAGGTAGGTGCGTAAAGGCGCACTAACTGAGTGTAGTAGGTGATAAAGGTGCACTTTCCATGTAGAACAGTCAAGAAGGGCACATCAGGTAGGTAGGAGGCCAAATTGGGGCTGTAGACAGGCTCTAGAGAGCTAGAAGCAAGCTCTAGGTGCTCGGGAGACCACAGTGATGATGATTGGATGCATGCAGTGGCATGCAAATGCATGCAGCATGCAAAATATAAAAATGATGGTGTGAATATTACAACATATCCTTCACAGATATCACTCTCTCTCTCTCCTAATGTGCAATCCACAAGTGTGTGTGTGAAAATGAGGAACACAACACCTCTATTTATAGTTTATCTTTCACTTGACTTTTTCCCTAACTAGGTGAGCCCCAACAACTTAACCACTCAACTTAATGCTGACTGGGCCTACTCCTCTAGGGGAATTAAACACCGCATTACAATTGAATCAAAGGGGATCTATTGCCCCGAATTACAAGAGAGGATTTACCTCAATGACTTTACATAATTAAATACAATAATGACATCCCGAAGGAGGAATAAAACATCTCTAAATAAATTACAATAATAAAATACAATAGATTATTCTTTGAAGTTACAATATTTCAACAGTGGCACAACAATACACTTCTACAAATACAAGTTCCATTAGAATATGTTCCTTGTCAAGTCTATAATGCACCACATCATGATTTTCATATTCCAACCATATAGAACAACTATATCGGTAGCATTGTAGCTACATTTCCTCTTATTTATGCAGATACAATATTGCAACATAGCCCTCAACATAAACATAATTCTCTTGCTACTTATAGTCTAATAGATATTGTCCATATCAACACTAGTGCTCAAGTATATTGTATAGCACTTCCCATTTTCATTCCACAAAATATTATTAGGAAGCATCATTAGATTTGGATTTTATTTTCAATCATGAATTAGCACACAAATTCGTACACATGGCACCTTCAGTAGATCCTAATCATCTCATTGACACACAACCTCATCTAACACATTTTGTGCATTAGTATGACACAACAAAAAGTGAATGAAAGTTCCAGATAAACATATATTTAAACCACAATTCCAATAATCTAGTCACACCATTGAGAGTTATATGTACAAAACGATTCTCTAAAGATGATGCTCTTATAATATATTATAGTATTCTCAATGAGTAAGAGTGTTGCAAACCTACAATCAGACACTCAACATTTTATGGTAGATTCACCCACCCTAATTCTAGCATATGTTGTATCAAACCCTCATAATAGTCACCATGGTCATACCCTCCATCCTATGCCTTGAATCTACATGTTGTTGGAAATTCAACCTTCATATCATATTGGAAAAAATATACCCCATTTGTGCATGCAAACTCTCATAGATTAAATTATTTGGGTGATCTCACTGAAACCACCATGTTTTCAAAGGCTAGGGAGATGTTTTGGAAAAACACACTCTCTTCTAAGAATCAAGGAACTCAATTTTATAATTAATGTTCTCTTCATGAACCACATTCTCTTCAATTCGTAGGTCATAAGGATGTTTTTGTTTTATTTTATGTTTAGATAAATGAACTTTGCACACATGAAACTACTTTCTAGTTATCAATTCACACTGCAAGATCCCTCCCTTTTTCATGCACTCATTTCCCACCCCGTTCCCACTTGGAATACTAAGTTTCCATATTCCTTTGGGGTTTTTCTAAGGCCACCCTCCCACCCTAGATGTTATCTCTTGCTTAAATTTGTTTTTCCTGGCCCTCCTACCCAGGTGTTCTTTGGTATAAATCATAGATGACTCTATTGATAGGGAATCTTATATTCCATGATTATGGTTCTCTTGGATTAATGCACACCCAAAAAACACATCTACATGTGTTATACCTCAATATTACACATTATGTATTAGTGTCGCATCCTTGAACTAGCGACCTAAACGACAGTTTCCCTTAAAGATAATCTGAACATCCCGAGTGAAAAACACTGACTGAACACTGAAACAAAAACCTTTTTCTGCCATCTTCCAACCCAGCTTAGCCCTATTTGTGAGCACTACCACTCCTTGCACATCTATAGGGGCGCGGTAGTCAGCACTACCACGCTTTGCTCCTTCTCTGGGGCGCAGTACTACCGCATTATGCTCAGTTATAGGGGAGCAGTAGTCTGAAATTAACCTTTTTTCCTTGGACTTTGGGATCTCAACCTTCAAGGATATTTTGTTGGGATTACCATCTTTGGTTCGATCATAACTCCTTCTTTGTTTAGCTGGCCTGATCCACTAAACCCTCCATAGATCCACACTTCTCTCTTTGGTTAACCTTCCCATGTGCTATAAGAGAGAAGCTTTCCATGGGCCAAAGGGGGAATTTTGGGGCATTCAACCTATGATCTTGGGACTTCTACATAGATAGCTAGAGGTGGAAGCATTTGGAGCTGGAAGATTGGCTTATACATCAAGCAACCTTTGTAAGCACTTTTCAAGCTTCTTAATAAGATAAATTGTCTTGTTTTTCCCATTTCATGTGTATTGTATGGATCTTTGATATGAAATGTATCTAGTTTAGACTTGAACTTAATCTTTGCTTCAAGGTATTTGGAAGCTTGCATGCTTGTGCTTTGTTTGATTTCAATAGGTTCTACATTGGAGCTTCGGGATCAAGAGCTAGAAGCGGGACGAACGTCGGATTGGAAGGTGAGTTACGTCTCTCACCTCTTTTGAATGCATTTAATCTTGTTGTGAATATTAGTTTAGGAACTCAAGGTAGAATTTGTTTCCTTTTTGTCTTAGCATAGAGTTAGTGCATCCTGCTTTATCCTAAGAGAGTTTCTACCTATCCGTAGGGAGAAATATCTGCAACAAAAACTGGCGACCATACTAGGGAGCATTGAATCCATTTTCTTTGCTTATGAAGTTTGCTTTCAATTTCACTCATTGATTGTAAGAATTGGGTTCTTTTACCCTCATTCATTTCCCTATCCTCTGCATTAGACTTCTATTACAGATCAGTAAGTCTTCTGGGTTGGAAAACCCTTGAAAAGTCAAAATATTTTCTTAAATTTTTTCCTTTCCCCCCCTGTTTAGACACTACCGCACCCCCGTAACTTCCTACAGAGCGGTAGTACCGCTCCTTAACCACTGTCTAGAGTGTGGTAGTCTATCAGTACCGCTCCCAAGTTGGCTGTAGGCCCACGGTAGTTCCTGGAAAGTGTTTTTATTTGGTTTGTTCGGTTATTTTTGGGTCTTTTCGAGATTTGGATCCATGTTGGCCCTTTGAGTAAACACTAGTGTTTTGCTTGCATTTTTAAGCGAAATGGGTTCTATTTTTGAAAAAAAAATTCCCCCTCATGGCTAGGGGGGGGGGCATGAATCATGCATCCTACAGTCGTTTTGACCCATATTAAGGTTTTGAGATCATTTTTTGGTTTGGTGTGTTTGGATCGCTTGGCATCTTACTTCCTTTACATCGTATCTAATGATTGTTGGGAAAGATTGATTCCTTGTCTCTGCTTTAGTCCAAAGAGAAGCTTGGTTTTGTCACTCTTTTGCTATATTCACAAAAATGGAAAAAAGATATGTTCTTCTTGCTTTAATTTGATCATTTGCAATTCTTGGTCTCAAATTCATAAGAAGGAGAAAGGCTTGTTTCAGATTCATGTACATTCGAGTTAAAGATAGAATTGTTGAGTGCTTTTCTTTGTTTTCCATCTAATTGGAAACGTTTGTAGAATATTTCTTTCCATAGCTTGGATGTGTCTTTTTCAAGTGTGAAAAGATAAGAAATGGATTAGAATCGTTACGTTTGGTGTTCATATGAAGA
The DNA here is from genome assembly GCA_027924585.1 of Larix kaempferi. Taxonomy (NCBI): domain Eukaryota; kingdom Viridiplantae; phylum Streptophyta; class Pinopsida; order Pinales; family Pinaceae; genus Larix; species Larix kaempferi. The sequence goes on from BSBM01000435.1 coordinate 23,390,109, forward strand.
ACTTTTTCATTGCTTTGGGTTAGTTTTGGGTACATATTTTACTTCTTTCTATCATTTTGAAAAGAAATAAAATTGCATGTGCATTGGGTTGTGAATATTGGGAACGGAAAGGATTCTTCCTTACTTTAGCTAGTGTTCATCGAATAGAAAGGCTCATTTCGATTCATTCTCATTTGCATGGTTTGGGTCGTCACAACATCACCCAGTTTCACGTCCATTTACTCGATTGAGTAATACAACCACTAAAATTAATCTCCCTAACTAAACACACCATAACCTCACTTGAGGAAATCAAAATAACTTGGTAGTTAGGTAGGACACCGGGGATAGGCATCCAAATAATTCCCCCTTGTCGTTATCATCTAAGACATAGTCGTTGTCCTCTAGGGTACTAAAATCCTCTAGTATTTGTTGACACGGTCATACACCAGTTTGTGGAGGGGCCTCCTGTTGTTTTAAACAACAGGGGTTAAATCACCGCGAGATCGAGAACCAGATAGACTCTGTTGAATTCCGCACTCCACTTAGCCCTAAGGCAACATCGATCATTGTTTTCCTTGTATTCTATGGCCACCATACTAGTGATACAAGGGTGATAAGGCAGAAGCGCCAAAAACCTTTTGTGACGTGTCATGAACGAGGTAGCTTAGTGAATTTTCTTCTTAGGCTCTTTTACCTAGGATACCTTTCAGTAGAGGGATATCCTTCCATTATTGGTCTCTCATTTTGTATTGTTCAACTTGGATTTCATCACCTTGCGAAGGATACAATTTGTTGAGGTATCCAGCTCTTAGTTAGGAGGTTTTGCTTGCTATCTTGTAGAGGGTCTTTTTCTTTGTAGGGTTGCTTGTTGGCATTCTAGCCATTTTGTTGTACAGCTTTCTTACTGTGACAGTGGCCTTAGTATAGTTTTTTGAGCTTGCTCTTTTGTCCTGTGAGCCTTGTATTTTCCTAGCTCCCCTTTCGCACGCTCGGTTACCTGAGGGTTTTGAGTTCTTTTTAACAAGACTTCACCCACATCACTTAGTTTTGTTCCATGGAGAATCCACCTCCATGCACCCATGCTCCTTCTGGGACTACCAATCCGGAGACCCCTTTTCAAGGGGTACCTTTTACTTTTCCTCCAGTTGGAGATATTGGTCCTCCCTTTATTGCCACGTTAAATCTTCCTGGATTAACCATAGGATTACCGATATGGTTATTCAATCCAGTTATTTCGGTTGTACCCAATGTTTCGAATGTTAACTCTCCACCATGAGAGAGTCAATCCCAAACGAATCCTTCCCCTTCTTCGTCGGATGAATCTTCTTCCGTTCCTTCTTCCTCGCCTGATCAACGCAATAGTGTTAGTAATTAGGAGGATAAGAAGAAGAAGAAAAGGAAAGTTGAGAAGAAGAAGGATAAGAAAGAGACCAAGCGTAAAATAGTTGCCTCTAACGGTACTCATTCTATGAAAACACCTCGTAAACCCAAGTTCCCTTGCAAACTTTGCAAGGGTGATCACCTTCTCAAGGATTTCCCTGGTCTTTCCCGTGTGTCAGAAGTGTGGTCTAAAAACCCCAAACCAATTTTATTGTCAACCTTTGACCATCATGTTGATAACACTCCCTCAACCAATGACCCCTTGGTGAAGGGTTGGAAGGGTAAAGTCCTATATCCCTGTTTGATATTCAAGGGTATGCACCGTACTTTCCTTTGTCCGAGCATGGACGAAGCTTCGCGGTGGTTGGAAGATATTACCAATTCTCAACTGGTGCTTCCAACAAACGATAGTAAGTTGTCCCTCGACCCCCTGTTGGTTGACCAAGTGATCAATTCAGTTTCATCTACAATTGATCCCAGTCTCCCTCCTGAGAGTGAAGTGATCGAGTTGCTGTCATCCCCACTTGATCCTGCTCTTTCCTTGGAGAAAGTCCAGACTGAAGCAGTCACCTTGACACAATCTTCGTCTCATTCTTATCTTCCAAGTGAGAGTGAATTGGAAACCACTGATGTTTTCCTAATCAGTTCAGAATGTCCTCGACAAGGGGAAACCCTATCCGTTTCCATGGGACCCCCTCCAAGTACTGAGGTTATTTCCTTTGATTGGAATGGTTTAACATAATCTCGTCTCCCTTCGAGTGTTCCTTTTCAAATATCTGTAGGATTTTTCGATAAGGAAATATTTCATACGATAGTTGATGAAGGAGCTTCTGTTAGTATTTTATCCTCAACTGCTTGGCAAGCTTTAGGTTCTCCTCGGCTTCTGCCTATCGCTGACCAAATACTGGCTTTCAATAGAAGTCCTACTGGACCTTTAGGGTCCCTTCCTTAGTTACCTATCACTTTGGGAGGGAAAACTGTCTGTATTGATGTTATGGTCATTCAAGGTCCCTTAGACTTTAATCTACTTCTTGGACGTGATTACGTCTATGCAATGAAGGCTGTAGTGTCCTCACTCTTTCGAGTCATGTATTTTCCCCATCATGGGAATGTTGTGACCATTGATCAGCTTTCCTTTGTGACTCCCACTCATTGCATGACTCCTAGTCACCATACTTCCCTAAATGTTCCACATATTCTAGTGGTTTCGTCCCCCTAGAGGGAGGGTAGTTGGAGCAAAGTTCTATTCTGGTGTCAAGCTCATTAAAAAATGAAACCATTTTCTCAAGCATAGTTTACTTTTGGTTTTAAGCTTGTGTAAAAATAAAACCAACCATCATTTCAAGCATAGTTTACTTTTGGTTTTAAAGCTTGTGTAAAAATGAAACCAACCATCATTTCGAGCAGAGTTCCCTTTATGTGTCAAGCTCGTTAAAAAAATGAACCATGTCACCATGAGCATAGTTCCCTTTCTATTTCAAGCTCATTAAAAAATGAAACCAACCCTCAAGCACAGTTTACCGTTGGTTTTCGGCTTGTGTAAAAATGAAATCAATCCCAAGCATAGTTTACTTTCAGTTTCAAGCTTGCATAAAAATGAAACTACCTTTGAGCAAAGTTCTATTCCTTTTTCAAGCTCGTTAAAAAATGAAACATATCCTTTCCCTTTGAGTCGAGTCTCCTCGTAGACTTAGTACCTGAACCTTCTTTTCACCCGCCTATACCTTAGGCGAATGAAATGAAGCTTGGGGGCATGTCTTCAACCTCTGGAAGTTACGTTGAAGTCAACTCGTTCGCCTCTCCACACCACGTTGGATCTAATTCACTTACTTCTAGCAATCATGTTGGGGGCATGTACCAACCTTTGGATTTCATGACGGGAAGAAGTTCACCATTGGGAACATTTTCGAGCATACTTTCCTTTTTAGGTTTCGAGCTCATTAAACCATGAAAATTATCTTGAGCATAGTTCATTTTCTGTTACAAGCTCGTTAAAAAATGAAGTAGACATCATGAGCATTCTTCCAACCTATCTTTGAGCTCGTTAAAAATAGTAAGATGGTGTTCGAGCTTACTTTTCACTTTTTTCTTGCTCTGGTTAAAACATGAAAAGTGGTTTGAGCTTACTTTTCATTTTCCGTGCTCTGGATCCAAACATGAAAAAGATTCTGAGTGCTTTTGATACCATTATCATGCTCATTAAACAATTGGAGTAAAAAGGTGTGTCTAACGAGTATAGGTTTATCACTTTATCCAGCCTCGCTAGACTATTTTCGGAAAAGGAACTGTGTCGAGTTTACTTTTCCTTTGTCGTACTCGGTCATCAACCATGACAAAGTTATACATGGATTCCTCTTTAAGCTCTTTTCAGACTCCTAAAATAGGAAAATATGGCCAAGCGAAATTGATTCGTTCACGCTTGTAAAAGGATTTGAATGATCGTCTCCCTAGTGATAGTTTACCCATTTTTCAGACTAGGGGCCACTACTTACGAAAAAGGAATACTCCAGCCAATCATGACTGGAAGAGTCCTCTCCTGCGTTGTTTTATCCCTTTTCAGGCGATGAGACTAACTTTATGAAAAATGACCATTGGAATCTTCTTTATCTCTTTTTAGACTCTCTAAACATGAAATGACGACCGTGTTTTCCTTCCTTGGACTCGTTAAAATTCAACATCGAAGGGCCCACTTTGGGACGAACCCCTCCTTTCTCAGGTTCGAAAAACATGTGATATTGGACTCATCTATGAGATGAGCTATACCGAGCATCTGTTATCCTCCTCAAGCTCGTAAAACAACAAAGAGGTACTCGTCCATCATGTTGGGGGAAAATGGGAAATGAGTCAAGTTTGTTCTGTTGGAAGCTCGTCAGTCGTCACCTTTGAACATGGCATGCGTCTGTCTCTTGTCTTATTTTAGGTATTTATCTTCTCCTGCTGAGTTATGGTCATCATATTGAGTTGTTTCTTTTACCACGAGCCCACTTGTGGGGTGTCTGTCCTCTACCATCGCTAATCCCTGCTGCCAAGTTCTTCTTCATGCCGTTATATGTTCAAAGGTTTTGCATTGCTCTGAGTCATCCACTATGTCAAGTCCTCCGCTGTGTCAGTACATGTTCGATCGTTCCATTGTTCCATATTATCTCTCACTCCGATTTCGTGTCGATGATGTGGGAATCATTATGGCCCACCTTCGATGAGTCTATTCCCGTCGACACCAAATCACTATCTAGGAATTAGGCTTAAGAGTCAACCACTAGAACCTTGGTACCTACATGCCTCAATGGCAGGTTTCCTTGTATTCGACAGTAGGTTTCCATCATTGACCTCTGATTGAATGATCTCTCGGATGCTCGACATCAACTAGTTTATTCGCATTTCGTTGAGATGTACTATAGATACCTTGGGAATCATTGTCATCATTGGTGATTTCCCTCGCATTTGTTAACAGTTCACATCATTGACCGGTAATCAAATGGTTTCTACCATGTTCGACTTCAACACCTTGTAATCACATGGCTAGATTTGTATCGTTTGCGATCAGGTAGAAGACCCTGGACACCCTTTTGTATTTTCATTACGTCTAGGTTGCAATGGAGATTTCTTCTGTATTGTCACACAGATCCACTTATGTATTGGTCATGGTTGTATCATCACTGTCTCATGGATCTACGCTTGTTCATAGTAGCCATGACTTTTCTACAGTCTATATCATCTCGGTACTCATGGATCTGCAATGTATTGGTCGGCAGCCATGCTTTGAGTCAATTGTTTCCGAGCATGGGAATGCCCACCTTGGTGGTATATCTGACATTTTGTTTCTGTTTCAGCTCCTTGTTTCTCCCCTTGATGCTATCTCCGCACCATATTTGTAAAGTCTTTCGTCCATCAGTCTCTTCTGACCTCACACTTTAGGGGGCATCTGTTATACCTCAATATTACACATTATGTATTAGTGTCGCATCCTTGCACTAGCGACCGAAACGACATTTTCCCTTAAAGATCATTTGAACATCCAGAGTGATAAACATTGACTGAACACTGAAAGAAAAACCTTTTTTCTGCCATCTGGAAACCCAACTTAGCCCTATTTGTGAGCACTACCTCTCCCTGCACATCTACAGGGGCGTGGTAGTCATCACTACCGCGCTTTTATCCTTGTCTGTGGCATGGTACTACCGCGTTATGCTCAGTTATAGAGGCGCGGTAGTCTGAAATTAACCTTTTTGCCTTGGAATTTGGGATCTCAACCTTCGAGGAGATTTTGTTGGGATTACCACCTTTGGTTCAATCCTAACTCCTTCTTTTTTTAGCTGGCCTAATCCACTAAACCCTCCATAGATCCACACTTCTCTCTTCGGTTAACCTTCCCATGTGCTATAAGAGAGAAGCTTTCCATGGGCCAAAGGAGGGACTTTTGGGGCATCCAACCTATGATCTTGGGACTTCTACAGAGATAGCTAGAGGTGGAAGCATTTGGAGCTAGAATATTGGCTTAGACATCAAGCAACCTTTGTAAGCACTTTTCAAGCTTCTTAATAAGATAACTTGTCTTGTTTTTCCCATTTCATGTGTATTGTATGGATCTTTGATATGAAATGTATCTAGTTTAGATTTGAACTTAATTTTCACTTCAAGGTATTTGGAAGCTTTCATGCTTGTCCTTTGTTTGATTTCAACATGTTCTACATTGGAGCTTCAGGATCAAGATCTAGAAGCGGGACGAACGTCGAATTGGAAGGTGAGTTACGTCTTTCATCTCTTCTGAATGCATTCAATCTTGTTGTGAAGATTAGTTCAGGAACTCAAGGTAGCATTTGTTTCCTTTTTGTCTTAGCATAGAGTCAGTGCTTCCTGCTTTATCCTAAGAGAGTTTCTACCTATCCATAGGGAGAAATATCTGCAACAACATGTATGATTTGGGTTTTCATTGAGGTCACCCTTCTATCGAGACACATTCTTTCTTAAATATGGTTCTATGTAGGCCATCTTCCCATCTTAATCTTCTTTGGAACATGATATAAGGAATTTTTGTTTTTTTTTATGTTCTTGCTAGAAACTCCTCTAAAGAATTCCTTCATGCATTTATACTCTTCTTCAGATGATGAAAATTATTATTTTCCTAACTTTTTCCAAGCACTAACTAGTTCCATTACTAATGCAATAATTAAAGAGTATAAGACTTAAATTCATCAATTAGATGAGAATATATGATCACCTAAATATCATGGCCAAATGCACAATGAATTGTCTAATTCATGGATACATAGTTTCACTGCATACTTCAAAAATTTCCTTAACATGAAGCAAGCTCAGGGCTTGACCCTATCTAGTAACCATCATAAAATGTCGCTCAATCTTGGTGGTACTATCAATCTACATCTCTAGTAATATACATTAATTGAAATCAATTGTCATATACCAATTCTACTACAAAGAACATTATTAGTTTGGATTCCTTTGTGGTGCCCTTAAATGGTTTTCTTATCCTCCAAGCTATGTGTCCAATTTGATGTGTAAGTAATCACAACATTGCCAAGATCCAACAAAAATCATTCAAAAATATATTGAGCTCTTCACCGAACTCCAAATCCAACTCTACATCCAAGAATCTAATGATGTACCTATCCTTAATATTAGTTCTAGTTTATTTGTTGTTTTCTGTCATGAGATAACACTACTTGAGAGAACATGACCATATCAAATCATTTTGTGTGCCCTCTATATGGAACACACGATAGATATTCATATGCATTACCTTAACCCTATCCTTTTCCAAAATAGTAGTCCCAACAACCCTTGCCCACCAAATTTGCAAGAAAACCATTCTAACCCCAATTTCATTGGCCCTCTCTCATCCCTCCCTTCTCATTGGAGCCACTATGCTAACTCTTATAACTATGTCACTACAGATTGTAGGTTCTTAAAATTTCAAGCCATATCCAAAGCATTAAACATGGATGAGCACCACTTCGATTATGGAAATTCGCCTCCATCTACTGATGCTTTTTCTTAAGACGAGATCATCCAAATCTTCAAAACCTTATTGCTATAGCTCCTTATCTATTTTTAAATGTTGATGTATATGTAACTTCGGAATGTATATCACATATATGTATATTGTATTCCTATAGAGATGTTATTATTCCTCTATATGGAAGGTTCGTCATTTATATTATAAGTGTCTTAACTTATACTTGATGGGTTATTATACCACCTTGTTGGGGTCGTCCCTCTATAAGTCATGTGGGTCAAAGGGTTATTAGACCACCCTATTGGGGGTCGGCCATGTGGGTCAAAGGGTTATTAGACCACCCTAGTGGGGGTCGGCCCAGTCAGCATTATATTAAGTGGTTAAGTTGAGGCCGACCCAGTTGAGTAAAGGTCAAGTCAAGTTAGTGTATAAATAGAGAGTGTGTCTCTCTCATTTTATACATTCTATTCTCTCACTCACACTGTGGAGAGTGGCACACTTGTGGAGGAGGAGGCTCTGCTGCTAGGAGAAGACTATCTCTTGTATTCTGGTTGTCTCATTTCTCTATCTATCTCTAAGGAAGTTATTGGGGTTTTTCATCTTTATGGTTTTCCCCAAGTAAACTCGGTGTCTCTTCTGTGCTTGCATTATTGTATCCATGAATGATATGCTGTAGATTTGTTGTACATGTTGTTCTCTCAGTTAAGATCCTAGATCAGATTGAAGAAAATTATGAAAAATTAACATGGTATCAGAGCTAGCCTGAAAGAAGGCATGATATGGCATGTATGACACTTGTTGCACTTACGATGCTAGGGCCCGATATAGCAAAAACCAGTCATCATAGAAGTTTCACTATAAATCTGTTTTGGAAAAAAATTTGGATCTAAAACCTTTACAAGTCAAAGATTAAATATCCATGTACCTTGTGTCCAAAGGACAACCTCTAATTCGTTGTAATTTGTGATTTAGGATCTGTACAATATAGGGTTTCTGCCTCTTCCAGATCTGAGTCAAAATCAGGTGACCTTGGGAAAAAGGTCATAACTTGGGCTAGGAAGATCCAAATGAAATTTTGTAAAAGGTGATAGGTAGTACACAGACTGTAATATCTCAGGAAATGTTTTCAAAGGCCGAAGTTGAACCAGTGACACGTGGAACTCCATACAAGTTCACTCTCCTGTATTATCCCATAAACAGGTCATGTTGCAACACTTGGCATAAATCTGTCTTAGAGAATCCAATTGAGTTAGACCTATCGGGATGGAAATATAACAGGTTGGGCTATCTCAAGAAACATTTTCATAGGCCGAAGTTAAAACAGTGACACATGCCATGCCGTACAAGTTCGCTCTTCTGTATTATCCCATAAAAAGGTCATGTTGCGACACTTGGCATAACTCTCTCTCAAAGAATCAAATTGAGGTCAGATCTGTCAGGATGGAAAGATAACAGGTCGAGCTATCTCAAGAATATTTTTTAGACCCTGTGGATCGAAAAGTTCAGAGTTACACCAGAAACAATCAGGTACATATTTCTGTCAAAACATAATTATTTTTTAGTACCTTCATTCATGGCTTCCGAAATTTAGGGCTTTGGAGAAAGTTGGAATTTTTGTAATCGGAGACGACGACTGAATGCCACTTATCAAAATAAAAATTTAGAGACCAAGATCAAAATTTTTGGTTGGGCAGAAGGACGGGCTTGATCAGACCCTAGTTCGGGACTTTGATCAGAAAAGTGGAAAATTAGGGCTTCTGTAAAAATGGGAATTTTTGAAATCTGTGACCACGGTTGGAAGCTCCTCAGAAAAATAGAAGCTTAGAGATTTGGATCAAACCTTTTGATTGGGCAGAAGAGTGAGCTTCATCAAACCCCAGTTCAGGGTCCAGTGAATCTAGAAGTTTCAAAGGCAAAATTGAGGAGTGAAACTTTGCAGTTTTCAAATTCTGAATATACCAGCTTGATCAGCTCATCAAGGTGCATATTTCTATCCTTTCGGAAGTTTGAATTTTTGGGGTTTCTCTGACAAACCCATATCCAGCTCTAGGTCCAGTTCTTGCAAATCAAGTGGATTGGGTTAATCCTAGAAGAAGATGGATTGGTCACCTGCATAAGTGAAGAAGTTCATGTTTCAGAGGGAGATGAGGCTAAGGCCTTACATAAGAATATTACAAGCGATCTCGACAGGTATGACTCATCGAGGTATGTTTCGATATATGTTCATGATTAAGTTTATGGTATGTTTGTCTTCATGTTATTATGGTTTGTACAATCTTGATTTTAGATTTGTCGTATCACCTTAACAAAATTATGAATGCCTGATAGAAGATATTCATTGGTTAGGGTGTTGACACTTATGATTGTACTATTGCATTATGGTGTTGTGTGAGGTTTATGTTGTCTGCTAACATAAAATGTACACCAAGAAAGACAAATCATGTTCTACTTCAAGAACATATGATCATGGTGACATGAATACAAGGATTCATCCATTGTCATGGATCACATAGAAGATCTACTTTCGAGGTATGTATAACTTGGTTCTACAATGGTTAACTTATGAGACATGCAGGTTACTAGCACAAGTCACTGAAGAGAACCAGAAGAGATTATGCGGGTATGTTATACATAACTAGTTAGCATGCTTATCCAGGTATGTTTTTCCTATATCAAGCTAGAATCCTACCTTGTGTTAGGATCTTATATTGTTGTGTTGTTGATAATGATTATTCATGAAGTCATAGGTTTGAATAATCATGGTTGTATGCATATTATGTGTCTTACCATAATTGATGATATGACTAACCAGAAGAATCATGAAGGTATAGGTTTGAATAATCATAGGTTTTATGCATATTATATCTCTTATCTTGATTGATGATTCAACTAACCAGAAGAGTCCTATGATCAAATAAGAAAATGTATGAGTAAAAGAAGACTTCCCTGAAACCTTGAATACTAATGTTTATTATCTGTGAATGATCATGAATATACATGTTTAAAGATTATTGTGTTCTGAGAGTATTAAGATTATACTAATAAATGTGTGACTATAGTATTAAGATTATACCAATAAATGTGTGACTATCTATTAGACCTCAAGGATAACACAATAATGATACTAATAAGCATGCATAGTGATTAAGGATGGATGTAAGTTCAAGGACAGGTAATCTAGGAAGCAAAGATCAAGAGGGAGCACACTCCAATTGTTTCTGCAAGAAAGCAAAGGAGCACACTTCAGTAGTTTCTGCAAGGATGCAGATATTCAGAGGGAGTTGACCACTTCTCACAATCCACATAAGAATAGAGTTGCAGAAAAGAAGCAAAGACTGAGAGGGAGTCAACCCAACAAACAACAAAGATAAGTATTTGAATTGTCATTACTTGCATATTTTATTGTTTAAATAATATTGTTCAATAATGTATATACTGATGTTCCTAGAATTAGGTTGTGTATTGTGCATATTAGAATAGTTGCATTGATGAACAGTATACTACTAATATGCATGGGTAAGTAGCCTATGGCACTGTACAACATTTCATTGCTACTTATCTAGAATGAAACCTCTTTGCTGACAGGTTGGGAGTTGTGCACACTCTTAACAATGTTCTGGTAGAGATTGGAAGGCATCTAGAAAGTTACAGGATATGGATAAATGTTGTATTGAAGCATTGGCTAAGATAATTGCATGACTGTATGACATATTTCTTTATGTGTAAGAATTTGTTCTGAAAACTATGAGATGTTTTCTAATCATGCAATTTAACTTGTTGTGTAGGAAAGATCGTATGCCATCACCTACAAAAGAAGAACTACAACATTTGTTCAGCAACAAAATTATCTATTGAAGATAATGAAGTTCCCGTGATATGGGAAGAATGCCATGATCCGTCGATCATGAAGAATGATGTTTGGGATGTAGTCCCAAGACCTGAAGGGATGCCTGTTGTGACTTCCAAATGGAACTATCAGATCAAGCATGTTGCAGATGGCAGCATTGAGAAATATAGAAGTGATGAAATAGAAGATGCACCAGATGGATTTCAAGACAGCATGGTGTAGTCATATATGTGTGCAGAACTTGGTATGGTAGGATAGACAGCTTTCTGTCTAGTTTGGGCTTTACCAAGAATAAAGCGGATTCCAACCTTTTCTACAAGGTTGAGGAAGGAAATCCAGTGATACTACTTTTGTATACGGATAACCTGTTTGTTAAAGGTGAAGATAGATTGATTGCCGACATGCAGCAGAAGCCTCCTGCCGAGTTCCAGATGAACAACTTGGGGATGATGCACTATTTGTTTTTGGCATGGAGGTGTGGCAGAGTGCAGATGGAATCTTCCTTGGATAAGGGAAGTATGCAGTAGAGATTTTGAAGAGGTTCGGGATGATGGATTGCAAGGCCATGGCCACACCTATGACATCGAATCTGAAGCTTCTTTATGATGTTTCATCTGAGTCGGTTGATGTCTCTATGCATCGTCAGATGATTGGGTCCTTGATGTACATGACGAACACGAGACCAGATATTTTCTTTGCGGTGAACACATTGAGCCTATTCCTGACAGATCCGAGGAGTGTTCACCTGGTTGCTGTAAAGCATGTTCTGAGGTACCTAAAGGTTACAGTGGATTATGGGCTCAAGTATGAAATGAATCAAAAGTTTAACCTGTAGGGTTATGTCGATTCAGATTGGGCTGGCAGTGCTGCAGATAGGAAGAGCACATCTGGGTGCTGCTTCAGTATGGGATCAGGTGTGATCTCTTGGTTTAGCAGGAAGTAGTCCTGCGTAGCACTGAGTACAGCTAAGGTAGAGTATGTTGTAGCCTATTCAGCTAGTTGTGAGGCAGTATGGCTATGGAAGCTACTGTCTGAGTTTTTTGATCTCCTGTTGGATGCTATCGGTATCTTCTGTGATAACCAAAGTTGTGTGAAGCTGTCCGAGAATCCAGTGTTTCATGACAGGTCGAAACACATAGAGATCAAATATCACTATATTAGGGATATGGTGTAGAGAGGAGCTGTGAAGCTCCTATATGTTGCGATGGACGAGCAGATTGCAGATGTGCTGACGAAGGCACTAGCTAGGGTGAAGTTCGAGTACTTCAGAGAGAGGCTTGGTGTTCTTCAGATCGAGGACACTTCGAGGAAGAAGTGATGGACACATTTCTTGAAGCCATTCCAAGCATGTTGGAAGGAGGATCCTTCACATGGCTGTGGATGTAAGCGCTGGATGATGAGCATCAGGATGATGTTCTGGTTTCTGCTTTATATGATCAGTTGGACCATTTATATGTATATGTATGTACGCATCATGTTGGATGCTGGATATGATCAATTGGATCATTTATATGTATATACGCATCATGTTGGATGCTGGATATGATCGGTTGGATCATGTGTATGTATTTTGTATAAGCATCATGTTGGATGCTTAGACCATGTATCTGTATATGTATCAGGTGGATACATTGGATGATCAGGTGGATCATGTATGTTGATATGTATCATGTATTTGTATTTCTATCAAGTGGATACATTGTATGATCAGGTGGATCATGTATGATGATATTTATCAGGTAGATACCTGGTATGCATCAGGTAGATGCATTATATGATCAGGATGATCGTGGATGACGAGCTTCAGGATGTTGGTCCATATGACATGCAGCAGGATGTTGCAGTGATGATGAACAGGATGATCATGTGTACATCAGGATGATGTATGGTGAGTATCAGGTTGATACTCTATGGCTGTGGATCATGTTGTGCAGATGAGCATAAAATTTGGCCCTGGGATATTTGCAGATAGTCTTTCGAAGTTTTTCCTATGGCATGCAATTCGTGCCATGGGATATCTTGCAAATGCTCTTTCGAGGTTTTGCTCTGGGAGGACATATAATTTGGCCCTGGGAGATCTGAAGATAGTCTTTCAAGGTTTTTCCTATGGCATGTAATTTGTGCCCTAGGATATCTGGCAGATGCTCTTTCGAGGTTTTGTCCTATGGCATATAATCTGTCCCTGGGAGATCCGATAGGTTGGGCTGTGAGCCCGTAATAAGTCCTGGGATGCTCTTGTGAGGTTTTGCCATGACCACATATAATCTGTCCATGGGAGATCCTATAGGTAGAGCTACGTGCTCGTAACAGCCTGGGATGCTCTTGCAAGGTTTTGTGGTGACCACATATAATCTGTCCCTGGAAGATCCTATAGGTAGAGTTGTGTGCTCGTAACAGCCTGGGATGCTCTTGCGAGGTTTTGTGGTGAGGTCACATATAATATGGCCCTGGGATATCCTATAGGTAGAGCCGTGTGCTCGTAACAGCCTGGGATGCTCTTTCGAGGTTTTGTGATGCACGTAATAAGTCCTGAGAATTCCACAGTATGGCCAGTGATGACGAAGACCTACAGGTGGTGGGCCTACATCCAGTATGAAAAAATACTGGCTCTGTAGAACTTCCTATGACGAGTAGATTCAGAGATTGATTGAGATAGTAGCGGCAGTGACAATGATGATGACTAGATGACGATTATCTAGTGACGATGATCCAGAGAAGATGACTTGTGCTAGAAGACCTGTGTCGAGAAATACCTTTCTAGTTAAGAGGGAGTGTTGATGTATATGTAACTTCGGAATGTATTTCACATATATGTATATTGTATTCCTATAGAGATGTTATTATTCCTCTATATGGAAGTGTCGTCATTTATATTATAAGTGTCTTAACTTGTACTTGATGGGTTATTAGACCGCCTTGTTGGGGTTGGCCCTGTATAAGTCATGTGGGTCAAAGTGTTATTAGACCACCCTATTGGGGGTCGGCCATGTGGGTCAAAGGGTTATTAGGCCACCCTAGTGGGGGTCGGCCCAGTCAGCATTATGTTAAGTGGTTAAGTTGAGGCCGACCTAGTTGAGTAAAGGTCAAGTCAAGTTAGTGTATAAATAGAGAGTGTGTCTCTCTCATTTTATACATTCTATTCTCTCACTCACACTGTGGAGAGTGGCACACTTGTGGAGGAGGAGGCTCTAGTACTAGGAGAAGACTATCTCTTGTATTCTGGTTGTATCATTGCTCTATCTATCTCTGAGGAAGTTATTGGGGTTTTTTGCCTTTATGGTTTTCCCCAATTAAACTCGGTGTCTCTTTTGTGCTTGCATTATTATGTCCATGAATGATATGCTGTAGATTTGTTGTACATGTTGTTCTCTCAGTTAAGATCCTAGATCAGATTGAAGAAAATTCTAAAAATTTAACATTAAAAACTAAGGATATATCTTCCAATTTTGTAGATCTCCTTTTGCTTCATTATTGTTAGGTCAAAGATACACTAGAAACGATAATATTCGATAATGGTAGCCAAAACAGTATCATCTCCAATAATTTTGTAGCTTGGCTTCATCTCCCCACCACACACGATCCATCTCTTTATCATTTAGGTCAGGTACATTAAGATGACCCTCCTTTAGTAGTTAATAGACATTGTTCAATAACATTTCCCATTGGGAGATTTTAATACACCAATGAATGTAATATCTCTCCCCTTGACTACTACGATTTAATTCTAGGAATTCCATGCCAACATCACTATAATGTATTATGTGATGTCCACCACAACACCTTTAAAATATTTAAATTTAGTAATACATATGAACTCACCACTGTTCTAATGTCTCTCTTCTATAGTTGTGTTGTACAAGAAGTTCTCTTGCATAAATGAATGTCTCCCTCTCTCTCTCTCTCTCATTTTTACAACTCTCACCAAACCTGTTCATCCATCTGCACCAATCGCCTTCTATAGAACCTTAACTGTTCAATCTCAATGTCATCCTCCTATCCATTGTACCCATTCTAAATTCCCGTCATCACCCACTCACCTTATCCCATCCTTTATTTTCCTCTATCATAGACCCATCAAAGAAAATTCATTGGTCCCTTATTCCCATAAATCCCATGCTTCCCTACTATTCTCTATCCCTCCCTACACCTCACATCCTAATGGTCATAATGCACTTGGTTCCTACAAAAGGACATATCTCCAACACCTCTACTATATCATGTGACAAGAACTATTCAATGCACTATCCCAAGGAAACCAAGTTATCAACATGTTCATGTTCTGAATCAATGCCTAGATTTTTTACCTAAAGAGTGCCACATCATGTGTCCCAATGCTTTTGTAACCAACAACACAAGACATGATTTGCATAGTCATATTTTAGTAGTTTGTGGGAGTCATAAGGACAATCAACACATCACTTCACTTTCACATAGTAGTTCCTTCAAAATCCACTCCTTGTCAGCTCCAAAATGCACACAATCTAACTCTTCTAACCATTCAAACCAACATGTATATATGCAGTAGCCCACAAGCTTCTTTCCTCTTATTCTTGAATGAACAACAACACAATGTAACCCTTGGCATCAACATTTTCATGCTAGTCATACTCTAGTATATATTGTCCAAATCAATATTAATGCTCAGGTGGATTCTACAACACTTTCCATGTCCATTCTTCATAAGATTAAGAAGCATCATTTTTGGACTCTAAAATTTATATTCAATTATGGAGAAACACATCAAATCTCACAATCAACACCTTTAGTAGATCAAGATCATCTTGTTGAGACTCTACATCATACAACAAGTTATGTGCATCAATATGCCACAACACTAAATGATAAGAAGTTCTAGACCAATAAATTTTGAAACCACAACACCCAAATTATGACCACAACCTCTAGAGTTATATGTCCCTGGGGAGTCTTTGATCATGATGACTTTAGGCATAGATGAATCTCAACCAAGCACGGTGGTATAGGTTTACAACAAGGTGCACTCAACACTTTATCATAACACACCCACCCTAAGTCTGGCATATGCAATATCAACCCCTCATATGTAGTCAACATGGTCAGTCCCTCCATTTCATGCATTAAGTGTATGTGTTGTTGGACACCCAACATTTAGATAAGCCTAGACAAAGATACCCTGAATCACACACACTCTCCCACATATATCAAATGCCCTAGGAAATCTCATTGCACAACATCTTCTTAAGAGGCAAGATCAATCTTTGCAAAACACATTCTCTCTTCTTAGCATCAAGCTCTCAATTGGTTAATTGCTCAATTATCCTCAATAACAACATTCTCTTCTATTCCTAAGTGACAAGGACTAAACATTTTTTTGGATAATGGAGTGGCACACATCGGACTTGTTTCTAGTTATCAATTCACACCACATGAGCCTTCCCTTTGTCATGCACCTCATGATTTCACCAGTCATTCAATGGGACCAACATGTTTCTTGCACCTCATTGGAGATCAAAAGGAAAAAAATGATTCAGCTCATAGATGTATTTGACTTCTTCAACATCAATCATTTATTTTTTCTAACCAATGTGCCAATGAAGTAGATGGCCTCTACATCTATATTATTAAACTTCTCCCATATTTTCACTTCATATATGGGTTGAGGTTTCTGACCTGGTTGTTTTCACGGCTAGACACTACTCTCCACATGGGAAGTTTTCTATCATAGCACTTTGACCCTATGTTCAATATCTTTCTGACAAGTTAACAACTATTGAATGTTTCCAATGGGTATCTCCTCACAACATCTTTCCTTGAGTATTGTACCTATTCTAGCATAGCACTTTGAACCTGAGTTCAACATCTTTCAAACATTGTCAACAATCGGATTTTTCCAATCAGTAGCTCCTCACAACATTAGTTCTCACAAAGACTCTATTTTCAACAATAACACCAACATCTATATAACTCAACCTCTTCCTTCAACTCAACATTAAGCATTCATTTAAGCATTCATGGACAATCCTTATGAAACTTTTATACTGTGTAAAGTCATTCTTAAATTGAGAGAAAAGTGGAGATGATTTCCATCTAAACTAAGAGGAACTAATATGCCATAGAAAAGCATGTCCCACTACGAGAATGCCTTACCAACGATGCTCCCCTATTGAATGATGCATTTCCATAATTCCATCACATGGTTTGGATTAGTTATCAACTAGTTGCATATTCGAGCTGCATGCATTTTCATATTTCATTATAATCTCATATGGATCCTTCGACAACTATGAAAGAGCTATTACCTAGTAAATCAAAGATATGCAATCTATTCTGGTCTTTCTGGTTATCTATTAATGTTTGGGATTTTCTCTATATTCAATGACTCGCATCGATTCAATTCCACATTTCTTCGAATCTTGAACACCTCTATAATTCGACCTAAACAAATCTAAAGCATCTTAAATTATGGAAATGAAATTACTTCAAGATTCAACAACTTTGATTTATTTTATTGCAGGTGGTTGAACAACTTTGGTATATTTGATTATTCTCTAAGCCCTTTAACTTGAATGTAGCCTTTAAGCCTCTTGAATGAATATGGTCAGGATTTGTTCGAATAAAACATTCCGACGCGCAAAAAAGACAACTGAATATTTTAAGGATTTGTTCGGTCAAGACATTCCGACACACATATAATACAACAATTGGTCTACACATTGAAGTATTGTCGTTGAATTTCGTATTTTACTAATTTTATTTTAAAAGTACTTTTATTTATTATATATCTTTTATTTTAAAATTACGTTTATTTATTATATATCTGTCAACTTTTACTCAATTTGGAGAGATCAAAGTCTTTCCTGTTACATTTAATATTTCTTCAGATAAATCCAAGTTTTTTGTTCCTTCCAAGCATTAATTCACAATTTTGAGTACTTCAAATTAAATAAATTTTATAATCAAACATCTTCTGAACCTAAACGACTTTCCAGCTGTTAAAACAATATCATGCGAAAAAGTATTACTTTTGTTAGCCCTATCTAAACAGCGGCTTGGTTTGTTGTGAGAAGACCTGGTTCCAACTCAACCCTAACCTTAACCCTAACTTCCAGAGGACTTTCATGGAAAATGCATTTGGCCTCTCTCGGAATTTTTGGCCTGCCTAGACCCGTAGTATGCCTGAACAACCTGCTATAAATAATGCATCCCACTGCAGTGAATATTGTACTTGGATCTCCAGTCCATTCCTCCGTTGTTCTGCAGAGATGGGGAGAACACTGGCAGTTCAGTTCTTGATTTTGTTCGTCGTCTTGGGGGCAGCAGTTGCTCCCTCTCATCAGCGCACTACTCAAGGTGACGCACTGCGTTTGTGGCGCAGGCGTAGAAGATATAATACTGGTAACCTGCAGATAGTAGAGTGGGGGGTTGATAACTCCCTGATCAGCTTTAAGAATGATTCTGAATACTTGACAGAGTCGAAAAACGAGGGTCACCTGCAAGAAGCCGATTATCTCCCACATGGGCTCCCCGGACAGCCAAAGGGCATCAAATTTAGACAATATACGGGATATGTAACAGTTGATAAGAAGGCAGGCAGAGCGCTTTTCTATTATTTCACGGAAGCCGTTCGAGATCCCTCAAAGAAGCCGCTTGTTCTCTGGCTTAATGGCGGTAAATTCATTTTCGTATTTGTTTTTCTAATTCTTGCTTCCAATATTAATTCTATTGCACAGTTTTCCTCGTCCTCACAGACAGCTATGCGCCCAGGGCCTGGATGTTCATCACTGGGATATGGAGCAATGGCGGAACTAGGACCTTTTCACGTAAACCCAGATGGAAAAACGCTTCACTTAAATCGCTACAGTTGGAACCAAGGCTAGTATTACACAGTTTGTACTTTGTTATATAAATAGGTTTTTTCTGTGCGTTTTCTCAGTATTGCAGAATTATTACGGTCTATAGGATTCAATTAAACAAAGCGATCCAATCTAGTGCGGAAAATCAAACGAGATTAGGATTTTGCTTCTAAATTATTACTGTGCATTCTTTATACAGTTGCCAATGTACTGTTTCTTGAATCGCCAGCGGGGGTTGGTTTCTCTTACTCAAACACTACCTCTGATTATTCAGAGCATACTGGCGATAGACGAACGGGTAAATTGCGAAACGTTTAGTTTCGTTGGAACATATTTGGGAAATAGAAAACCGTAGGCATGTACCTGCAATCTAAACTTGTCTTTGTGTTCTTACCAGCTACAGACTCGTATGTATTCCTCGTGAAATGGCTCAGCAGATTTCAACAGTACAAATTCCGAGATTTCTATATAGCAGGCGAAAGTTATGCAGGTCTTATCCCCTACATTCCTACTATTTGTAGAATATCATATAATGTTATCTGATTTATAGTTTATGCTAGACTCAGATTTATAAGATCATATAGAAATCTTTAAAAATTTCTAAGTTTAAATTTTTACAATTTAAGTGTGGATTAGGAAGTTTAAATAATTTTATTAATTTTAATTTATAATGTTAACGCTGGATATCGAAACATATTGTAGGAAATTACATTCCAGAGTTGGCCGCAACAATTTTAGACCAGCAAAAGTTGTCGCGGGCGTCCTTCATTAATTTCAAAGGAATAATGGTGAGTTGATGTCATGTCTCGGGACATTTAGAAAAGATATTCAATTTCTCATACACAAAATGCATGCGAGGAAAATGCAAAAAACTATTTTCAGTTCAAGCTCTTAAGATAAAACTATAACCCGGCCAAAATATTTATTCACGGGACATACCGAGGAATCCGTCATAATTAAGAACGACGGAAATAAAACTTGCCAAGCTATCGTGATAAATTCTGAGTTTTTTAAACTACGTCCACAATCAATTTGAAGCATGCTCATTGTATTTATGCAGGTGGGGAATGGCATAATGAATAGTGATACAGACAATATTGGACAAATTACGTACCCGTGGACACATGCACTGATATCGGATCAAACTTATGAGGGTCTAATCGGCAACTGTACCCAATCAAATGCAGATGCGAACTTTTGCATTAATATGGAAGAAGCAATGGTTGCCGAGATGGGAAATATCAATCCGTACAGCATCTATGCTCCCGTCTGTTTAACTAATTCATCCAAATCGGCCAAGGTATGTTAAGAAATTACATTTACACACAAATAAGTGTTGTATTTGCGTTTATCTTGTAGAATTTGGAGTGTATTTGTGTTTATGCTTTTTTTTAGATTGGAGGATGAGACAAGTGTATTTACCATATTAATTTTATGGATGCAGTTCAAAATTCTATATAAACAATTATATATAAAAAAAACCTCTTATTCTATTGTCTACTGGCCATTCCCATCCAATAATTAATAATGTAGAGCATAAAAAGCTACTACTACTTTTGAATTATAATTAATATGTCATACATAGATAGCACGTATTATAATTAATATGTCATACATAGATAGCAAGTAGTGCATATATAACAGGATAGTAACCGGTAATGTATCACAGGACAGTAACAAGGTAATATATAACAGGACAGTAACAAGAGACAGGTGATTACATCTAAGCATACAAAAACAGTAACACATATCTTGACACTTATAAAACAACAGAAATTATTACTGCTATGTTTGGCCTAAATTTTAACATCACGACTGAAACTGACTGAAGCTGGAATGTTTTAAATATCAGTACTTATCAAACTCAGCTATGATTTCAAACATTTTTTTGTGAAAATTTCAATCACAAAGCTTGCCCAGAACAAGGCCAATTTTATGTGACCGTTTTCCATTGGTATACGGCTACCATTTTGTTCTATCAATATTTTTCTTACTATCGTTATAACTGCCGTGTTAAAAGCAAGAAGAAACCGAAATTCCTGGATATGATCCTTGCATCGATTACTACGTAAACGCGTATTTCAATAGGCCGGATGTTCAGAAAGCCATTCATGCAAACACGAACTTAACTTATGGCTGGAATCAGTGCAGGTAACATTCCTTAGATCAAGTTGCTAATAGTCGTCAATTTGCCCTCGAATTAATGCGGCAAATTTATTTTACTCATCGACTTATAAGTTGTTTTCTTGAAATGTGTTATCTTGCAACTACGTGCTAGCGATCTTCTTCGTTGGAACGATTCTGCCTTAACTGTGTTACCAATCTATCGTCGCCTAATTACAGAAGGGTTGCGAATACTTGTCTTCAGGTATGAATTTTAATATGACTTTTTTATTGTATTCTATCCCCCGTCGTGCATCAAGAATATGTTATTAATTTGATCATCAGATCAATTTATTAACAGTGTTTTATTGTTTGATTTTCAGCGGAGACACGGATTCTGTAGTGCCCGTGACCTCTACCAGACTCTCCATCAATGAGCTCAAACTTCCAATTGAGACTCCATGGTACCCCTGGCTTAATGGCGACGAGGTAATTATACCAGTTTCATTATTTTCACATTTACCGGGAGCTGCGAGAAATATGCTGATTCTATGCATGCTTGCTTGTAAAAAATGATGCAGGTGGGGGGCTTTACTGTAATTTACAAGGGGTTGACATTTGCCACCGTTCGGGGGGCGGGGCATGAAGTTCCGGAATTTCAACCATCCAGGGCTTTAACGTTGTTCACAAGCTTTTTGGCAGGAAAACCCTTGCCAAGTTAATTCGATCGCCGAAGTTTTTGGCAATGGAGTCTGCATGCATAACAGTTTTTCCCAATAATGATTTCCATTCACTCCGCATGCATGACCATTCTATCTCAGTTGAGTTTGCATGCTCAAGAATTGTTCTTCCCCAATAATCTCTTCCGAGGAAATCCTTTTAGCGCAATATCTGTATCCACTTTAATAGTGGCCCATTTACGCAATTATTATACCAGATATTTTTCTTTGTTTCCTCTGATAGTTGGAAAATAAAATCTGTTATCCACGCCAAGCTTATGTTCAAGAATATTGATTCGCAACTCGCTTTCATATGTGACAAGATTGCCCAAGATTGTGATTCAACAAACACGTTTGTTACGGTGGCGAGCCACATGAAATTGCTTTTATCACTTGAACGGAAATTTGAAATAAGAATTGGCGTCATCCAAAAATTGACAAATATGACGAGAGCACAAATTTGAGATAAGTTAACTCAATTTAGCAAAAGCATCAATGTAGGTAAAGTTAAAATTTTTAAACCGTTTACATTGGGAATGGTATAGTGTTTGCAAAAGCATTCAATATAGGTTAAGTTAAAATGTTAAAACCGTTTAGATTTGGAATGGTATCCTATGTATAATAGGAGAACATTTTAAAACCATATACATTTGGAATAGCATATGTATGAAAATGAGAAGTCTCACCTCCATAGTAAATGTAAATTATATAACCAAATCTTTTAATCAGGGAAATCAAACATTAAGTGTGCTATATTTCAAAAGTATGTGAGGTTATAAGTTTCACAATTACAAGATTGTTTTTCAATGCGGAAAAATTATTTTGACACGCTAATAGTGTGATTAATTGAATTTTGATTTTAAAAAAGTTGTAATAGTTTATTAAGTTATAATATATTGATTTATTTTTTATTTTTTAATATTATTTATGGTATATATTCTTTATAAGTATATAATTAAAAAAATATTTATCTATCAAAATAATATTTTAAAGTAATTTAATGTTAGGTAATGGTGAAATTTATTTTTAATTAAATGGAAAAAACAATTTGATCAATTAGATATTAATATTCTATATAATATTAATAATTAACATAATATTCAATATCAATTTTAATGAAAAATAAATATCAAACTAAAACATTTCCATAAATTAAATGATTTTGAAATAGATAACAATATGCTTTCATTGGTAATCCTACAATCTCGTATACAATGCAAATAAAATACAGCAACCTCTGTGCATTGATGTCATGATATAACAACCCTAACGACAACCTTATTTAAAGGCTCTAAATTCCATTTCTCAACATTTCCATGCGTTAGCTAAGCAAAAAAGAAAGTAACAATGATAATTGAATTTGACGTACTCCTTTCCACTTTAATCTCATTATTAAAAGGTTGGGACATATCATTAAATTCAACATATAGATGACCATCACATTTTGTGTCCTTTACACTTTATTCTCATTATTAAAAGGGTGAGACACACCCTTTGAAGCATTCTTGTCATTATTAAAAGGTTGAGACACACCCTTTGAAGCATTCTCGTCCCTTAAATATTTAATGTGAAACTAAATGGTACATTATACTTACTTCGTAATAATGAACACACATTATTAAAAAGAGTAATATTGTTAAAAAAAATTGTGTAGATAACATCACAAAATTCATTGCACCGAGTGTAAACGAGGTGCTTACAACTTAGTATGGGGGAGATCCTGTAATAGATCTCACATGTCACATGTCACATGTAACGTTTTCAAAAGTAATAAAATGTAAAAAGTAATAGTATGGGGGAGATCCTGTAACGGATGTCACATGTCACATGTCACATTTGTCACGTTTGTCACGTTACGTTACAACCCAGTATGGGGGAGATGTTGTAACATTTGTCACATTTGTCACGTTTGTTACATTTGTCATGTTTGTCACGTTACGTTTCCATGTCGGCTCATAACTTATAAAAAATAAAAAGTAATTAAAAATTCCATGCTCGCTCATAACTTATCAAAAATAAAAAAAATAATTAAAAAATTAAAAGAGAGGGATCCAATTTCTTGAGGGGTAATTTTTTTCTTAATGTGTAAAAAAATTAAGATAAAACAAAAAAAATTACACCTCAAGAAATTGGATCCCTCTCGATGCTTGATAGATCCGGGTTTGAGATAGATCTACGCTGGTTATACCACATACACACATACACTAATGTGACACTTAAACAAGACAACATGTACCATTTCAGCATATATATATATAAATACAAATTTGTGTCGACAACATCACAAAATTCATTATACCACATACACTAATGTAACACTTAAACAAGACAACATGTACCATTTCACCATATAAATATATATATATATAAATACAATATGTACCATTTCACCACATAGACTAGCCAAGCTTCACTAAGCCAATTTCATGTTATATTTGGCTTATGATTCTAATCACCACATAGACTAGCCAATCTTCACTAAGCCAATTTCATGTTATATTTGGCTTAGACATATTTGTCTTAATCTTATAAGGGAATTAAGGTAAAGAAGAGTTATCTTATTTTTTACAAAGAGTTGAGTACACAGTAGAGGAAATAATTATATATAAAGAGAAAATAAATTATATAATGAATAAGTAGAATTAAAGAAGACATATTTTTAAAATGGGGTTTTCTCTTTATTATGTCTATGTATTACATCTATAACACTCACATGTTACTTAAAGAAAAATATTAAAAAGAAAAATGATAAAAGCAAGAACATATAGAATCAAATTTAAATTAGTTAAATTGGAAAACACTTTTATATAATTATATATCAAATTTCAATTTAAAATTCAATTGAATTGAAACCTAAGTAGACGTAAATGCTCATTGTCACTTACAGAGAAAAATAAGTAATTTCTCAAAAGCATTTGGATATATGTTTAAAATCTTCATTTGATGGTAAATTGTTTTTCAAATTCCAATTTATTTTGGAAATCTAGATTTTAGAATTTTATATGGGTTATTTTACTTATTAACTACTCTGAATATTCATTATTAGTTGTAAAGAAAAGCAAGTAAAGTAGTTTTTGGAAAAATGTTTGATTTTATGATTATTATATGGTTACAACCATCATTTGATGATAAAATGTTTTTTAAATTCCAATCTAAATTAGAAATATGGGATTTAAATTCAAATATTACTCATCTCATTCTTATGTTATATATTAGACATTTTTGTAAATTAAAAGGGGTTTGCACTTTAAAAGATTTGATCTCTTTTTGTGCTTGGTAAAACCAAAGTTAAAATAGATCTATACTCATAATATCATTTTCCACTGTAAATTGATGTATTCTCGTGATTTTTTCTTTAGAAAATGGACATGTTTATAATTGAATAGGAATATAAGTGTAATTCTTTCTTATTGTTAGTGGGTTAGTATTTGGTACCCGCACGAATCTAATACCCCAAAAGGGCACAATAGGAGCGCACGAGCGGGAAAAAAACAGTGACGTGCACACGCATCCAAACACGAGCACGCATCCCTCCTTCGCCAATGCCGAACGTCCATGTCGTTGAGTCGACGTGGACAAAAGGTGCATGCACGCGTTATTAACGCGTAGGCACAAAAGCGAGTGCACACGATAATGACGTGTGTGAGCCCCTGTTTTTTTATACAAAAAAATAGAGCACAGGCTTGTCATTTTCAATAAATACGTGAGCGTACAGAGGACAAACAAGCACCTCGCGAGCACGTTGTGGAGCACCCAAAGGCCTTCTCAACACCACCAATTTGAACCTCTACCACCTTGCCGATGTTGCCTCCAAGTAGGTGCTCAATGAACCATGTATTTGTTGTTGTTTTTTTTCCATTTCAATTTTAATTTAAAAAAAAAATTACAATCCATTAAAAAACCAAAAAAAAATCATTGTAGATTAATTACACCTAACAAGATGGAAAACACACCTGAACCATCCGATGAAACCAATGAAACCGGACCATCAGAAGACAACATTGGAATGGACAATGAACCAAATGAAAACCCTGAAGATCAATTACACCAAGATTTAAATGAATTAAGGGTATTAAGAGATGAATTGAAGACCACCAAGGAACACTCTCGGGTTTGCTTGGCTTCATAATTGCAAAACATCATTGAATCCATCAACATTTCCCACAGTGAGATCACAAATTTGAGCCAATACAGGGCTTGAATGAGGGAACACTACTCCACTGGGAATCGAGATGTCCAAAGAACAGATTAAAGACCTCAACATCACCAAAGCCAAGTTGTACAACAAATTCATAGTTCCCTCAATAGGACAGCCTCCAGATGTGAGGAAGAGACGGGTTTGCATGGACTGGTGTATTTACCAGCCATGGAGAGATAACTAGAGAAAGAGATGGTTTATGGTGTTTGACAGGCCCCCGTGCAATAATTTGGAGGTTCCACAATATTTCCTTCAAAAATTGTGGGTTGAGTTTGAGCTAGGCTACCATGTCAACTATTTTGGCATCATTGAGTTTCAAGGTGTCGGTCTTGGTTCTGCCCAAGATTGACCTCAGGCCTGCCGCAATCCACTTAGAGGACCTCCTGCACCCAGGAGAGAGCCAAACCCCCCTCTTCAGCCACCCGGGTTTGGTAACAGCCTAGGTGAGATTGATGACTCAGTTAGACATGCCACACATCATTTGATTAGACATACCACATTTGTGGCTATATCTTGACAGAGGCGGGAGGACATCGATGAGACACACATAGCTGCACCGTCTATGGGTGGTGGCTGGAACATGCCAGGTACAGGTGGAACTCAGGCGGGGCCATCTAGTTCTACTGGAACAACAACACATCGTTGTTCTCACTATGGTCATTCTTGCCATGGTCGTACGCAACAACATGCCACAGAGAGCTACATGGAGCAGGTTAGCTATTGTTTTATTTAGTGTTCAAGTATTTGTTGTATTTTATTTGATATCGTATTGTTTAATATATATTTAACTTTGAATTACACATTGTTTACTTTATTTGTTTTAATGTACAGTTATTCAGGGCCGAGTGTCCATCCTCCAGGTGGGAGGACATCGATTCCTTTGACCTAGACCGAGCCATCGCAGCAGTAGAGGAGATTGCGGCATGATACACACAGGTAACTTATTTACTTTGAATAATTAGATCCACTTACGATTAATTTTTGTTTAGTAATTACAAATTAATTAGCACTAAGTAATTACCATATTATCATCAGATTTTACAGTTGTGTTTATCATATTTTCTAGATTATTTGAGAGCTATAAATTCATATAATCCAACCAAACAAAAATGAAACCTTATCAAACATGAAAACCTCTCTATATCAATGCATAAATCAACCTCTACTTGGTTTGTGGTTAACTTGCATGCCATTATTTGTAGTTGCATGCTATTGAGTGTTGTTTAGAGTTTTCATGAGTCCGTGACATTCATGCAATAAACGAAGTCTTGTAGAGGAGGACTCATCAAAGAGGCAATTTGAATTTGATTTTGACAAAAAGCATATTTTGTAAAGATAAAATGCCATGAATGCATCCTCAGACTACCATGCAATACCATGGATATGTTGCAAAGCATTGAACATCATCGAAGAATGAAAATAGGTTCCTCGAGATCTTATTGAAGCATATTGAGTTCAATTGAATTCCACTTGAGCCTTAATTGAAAATTCTAGTCCTCAAGCACATAGAATCCATGACACTATCCCTCTACAAGGAGTCTTTTGCATATGAATTGAATATTGCTGCCATTATAATGTCTTGGGCATCAAGGATTTATTCCGGCTCCTTAACCATGGCTAGTGGAGGATGTTGATGTATATGTAACTTTGGAATGTATTTCATCTATGTATTTCATATATATTTATTGTACCCTTATTAGAGATGTGTTATTCCTCTATAAGGAAGTGTCGTCATGTGGATTGACAAGTGTCGCAAGTATGTGTACTTGCCGATGGGGTATTAGACCACCATATCTGGGGTCGGCCCTGAAACATATATTATATTGTGGATGTATCTAGATAGAAAAGTCGGCCCCATAGTGTAACTGGGAAAACATGTTAAGTATAAATAGAGATCGGGAGCTCTCTATTTGTATCATTCGGAAAGTCACACTTCTCTCACTCAGAAAGTGGCACACTAGTGAGGGGGAGGATCATCTGCTACTAGGAGACTATTTCAAGTGTATTTTGGTTGTACTTTGGTTGAGACATTGCTCTCTCTATCTCTGAGGAAGTTGTGGGGTTTTTCACCTTAGGGTTTTCCCCACGGAAACTCTGTGTCTCTTGTCTCTCATGCTTTTGATTCTTGTGATGCTTGTCATGCTTATTGTGATTGTTATGCATTGATACACTGTATATGTTATTCTCTAAGTAAATATCCAAGAGTATTGTGAATTAATTCTCAAAAATTTAACATTGTATCAGAGCTAACCTGAGAAGAAGACATTTTGCAGTGACGGAAACTTGAGTTTCTTGTTTATTGGGTTTCTCTCCTCAGATTTTGGAAACGAAGTATAGTAGATTGACTCTACTCATCAAGGAGAATCTATCTGTCCAATCAGAATTCAATTCTGAGCTTTTTCCGATTTGGCCCTAAAAAATAGGGTTTCCACAAAAATAGGAATTTCTGGAATCTGAAGACATAGCTGGAAGCTCCTTGCAAAAATCGAAGTTTAGAGCTTTGGATCGATATTTGTGGCTGGGTAGATCTCCGGGAAACTCAAACCCTAATTCAGGGCTCTCCCTAGTGAACCCGGGAGGACAAAAAGACAAATCTCAAGGGTAAAGCTTTGTTGATCTCAAATTCTGAATGCCCCAGGATGATCAGCTCAATAAGGCGCATCTTTCTATCCTTTCAAAAAGTTGAAATTTACATTTTGAATTTTTAGGGTTTTTTAGACAAACCCTAATCCAGAACCAGATCCAGTTTTCAGCATTTCAAGTGGTAATACCTAAATCTTTTCTATTTCTGTTTGAAGTACTCTTTAAAGATGTCTCACCACACCAAGCTTGAGGATAAGCTTGAAGGGGTTGATAACTTCCGAGCTTGGAAGTATAGGATTGGGTTAATCCTGGAAGAGAATGAGTTGGACTCATATATAAAAGAAGACATCCCTATCCCAGAGGATGAAGAGGCCAAGGTATTGCATAAGAAGAACTTGGTCAAGGCAAAGAGAATCATTGTTGATTCTATCAAAGACAATCTCATACCCCATGTGTCTTCTCTAAAGACACCCAAGGAGATGTTTGACTCTTTGACCAAGCTATTTGAAGGGAAGAACATGAATCGGAAGATGACTCTGTAGAATCAATTGAAAGGGGTCAAGATGTTGAATGGAGAAACCATTCAATCTTACTTCTCCAAGGTCTCTTAGATCAAGGAGCAACTTGAAGCCGTGGATGAAGTAGTGGACAATGGTGAAGTTGTTATGACCACTCTGAATGGCCTACCTAGGTCATGGGACTCCTTTATTCAAGGAATCTATGCAAGAAAGAAATTGATCTCTTTTAGTTAACTGTGGGATGAATTCTCTTAAGAAGAAGCTAGACTTGTAGCTCATGAAGAAAATATGGGAGGTGAAGATCAATCTCTCGCAGCTCACACCAAAAGAAGCAAGCCCAAGAAGGAGCACTCTCGCTACAAGAGATCCTATCAAAAGAATAAGAAGGATCTAATATGCTTCACATGCAATGAGAAGGGTCACTTTGCTTCAGATTGTCCCAAGAACAAAAGGGATAATAACAACAAATCCAGCAAGAAGAAGAAGGGCAGCAAAAGAAAGTTCCATGCTCATGCTGCCGAGGATGATGAACCTCCAAAGAAGAAGGCTAGGGCAGAAAGTGATGATAGTGATGATGACTCATCAAGTGAAGAAGAGTATGTTCTAATCTCTGCTCTCACAAGTACTATCTCCCATGATTATAATGATGGTTGATTGATAGTGGGGCTTCCAAACACATGACTGAGTTTGAGGAATCCTTTGTGAATCTATCTGAACATGAATCACCTCATAAGGTGAAACTTGGGGATGATTATCAATACCCAATCAAAGGAAGTGGTGAAGCCTCCTACAACCTAGATTCTGGAAAATATTTGAAGATGAAAGAAGTCCTTTATGTACTTGGGCTCAAGAAGAACTTACTCTCCATCTCTGCATTGGATGCAAAAGGTATGAGGGTTGCATTTGTAGATGGCCAAGTCCTAATGTGGCCAAAGGGTAAAACAATCGATGATGCAGTAGTGATTGGGGAGCAAGAGGGAGGTTTGTACAAATTGAAGGGACAACATGAACATGCCATGGTGACATAAAGACAAAGATTCATCCATCTTCATGGATCACATAGAGGTATGTATAATTTGTTTTTGCAAAAGTTAACTAATGAGTTATGCAGGTCATTGAAGAGAACAAGAACACATTGCTAGACATAAGTAGCAAATATGGTGACCAGGTATGTGTTTCTTATATCATAGGATCTATCATATAAGTATGCATGGCATGATTGATGATGTTTGTTCATAAAGTCATAAGTTTGAATAATCATGGGTATATGCATATTATGTGTCTTACCTTAATTAATGATATGACTAACCACAAGAGTCATAGGTTTGAGTAATTACAGGTTTAGACATGTTATGTTTCTTATGATATGACTAACCATAAGAGTCCTATATAAACCTTGAATGCTAATGCTTATTATTTCTGTTTGAAATGATCATGACTATACATGCTTGAGATTATTGTGTTTTAATAGCATACTAATGAATGTATGATTTTGTATGAGATCACATTGATAACACAATCATGATACTGATAAGCATGCATAGGGACCAAGGATGAATATGAGTTCAAGAATAGGTAATCCAGGAAGCAAAGATCAAGAGGGAGCACACTCCAGTGGTTTCTGCAAGGGTGCAGATATTCAGAGGGAGTTGTCCATCTCTCTACATTCCACAACAGAAAGGTGTAGAAGGACTCCAACAGCTCGTGCAAGGAAGCAAAGACTCAAAGGGAGTCCACCCAACAAACAAACAAATATAAGTATTTTAATTATCATTTCTTGCATATTTGTTTGCTTAAATAAAATTGTTCAATGATGTATATGCTCTTGTTCCTATACTTAGGATATGTATTGTGCATATTAGAATGATTGCATTAATGAACAATATAGTACTAATATGCATGTGTTGGGTAAGTGGCCTATGGCACTGTACAACATTCCATTGCTACTTATCTAGAATGAAACCTCATTGCTGACATGTTGGGAGTAGTGCAAACTCTTAACAATGTTCTGGTAGAGACTAGAAGGCATCTAGAAAGTTATGGAACATGGATAAATGTTGTATTGAAGCATTTGCAAAGATAATTGCATGACTGTATGACATATTTCTTTATGTGTAAGAATTTGTCTGAAAATTATGAGATGTTTCTAATCATGCAATTTATCTTGTTTTGTAGGAAAGACCGTATATCTTCACCTACAAAAGAAGGACTACAACATTTGTTCAAGCAACAAAATTATCTATTGAAGATATTGAAGTTCCCAGGATACGGGAAGAATGCCATGATCTGTCGATCATGAAGAATGATGTTTGGGATGTAGTCCCAAGACCTAAAGGGAAGTTTTGTTATGACTTCCATATAGATCTATCAGATCAAGCATGCTGCAGATGGCAGCATAGAGAAATATAAAAGTGATGAAATAGAAGATACACCAGATGGATTTCAAGACTGCTTTCTTGAATGGTGTAGTTGAAGAGGAAGTATATGTGGAGCAGCCACTCGGTTTTGAAATACATGATAGGGAGTCATATGTGTGCAAATTGAAGAAAGCCTTGTATGGCTTGAAACAAGCTCCCAAAACTTGGTATGGTAGGATGCATAGTTTCCTATCTAGTTTGGGATTTACCAAGAGTAAAGAGGATTCCAACCTTTACTACAAGGTTGAGGAAGGGAATCCCATGATTCTACTCCTGTATGTAGATGACTTATTTGTAATAGGAGATGATAGATTGATTGCCGACATCCAGCGGAAGCTTGCTGTCGAGTTCGAGATGAAGAACTTGGGGATGATGCATTATTTCCTAGGTATGGAGGTATGGCAGAGTGCAGGTGGGATCTTCCTTGGTCAAAGGAAGTACACAGTAGATATCCTGAAGAGATTCGGGATGATGGATTGAAAGGCCATGGCCACACCTATGGGATCAAATCTGAAGCTTCTATGTGATGCTTCATCTAAGCCGGTTGATGTCTCTATGTATCGTCAGATGATTGGGTCCTTGATGTACCTGATGAACACGAGACTAGATATTTGCTTTGCTATGAACACATTGAGCCAGTTCCTGATGGATCCGAGGAGTGTTCACCTTGTTGCTGTAAAGCATGTTCTGAAGTACCTGAAGCGTACAGTGGATTACGGGCTCAAGTATGAAGTGAATCAAAAGTTTAACCTGTAGGGTTATGTTGATTCAGATTGGGCTGGCAGTGCTGCAGATAGGAAGAGCACATCTGGGTGCTGCTTCAGTATGAGATCAAGTGTGATCTCTTGGTTTAGCAAGAAGCAGTCCTGCATAGCACTGAGTACAGCTGAGGTAGAGTATGTTGCAGCCTGTTCATCTAGTTGTGAGGCAATATGGCTACAGAAGTTACTATCTGAGTTATTTGATCTCCCATTCGATGCTACTGGTATCTTCTGTGATAACCAAAGTTGTGTGAAGTTGTCCGAGAACCCTGTGTTTCATGACAAGTCGAAACACATAGAGATCAAATATCACTATATTAGGGATATGGTGCAGAGAGGAGCTGTGAAGCTCGTGTATGTTGCGACGGATGAGCAGATTGCAGATGTGCTGACGAAGCCACTAGCCAGGGTGAAGTTCGAGTACTTCAGAGAGAGGCTTGGTGTTCTTCGGATTGATGACACTTCGAGGAAGAAGTGAAGGACACATTTGCTGAAGCCATTCCAAGCATGTTGGAAGGAGGATCCTTCACATGGCTATGGATGTAAGCGTTGGATGATGAGCATCAGGATGATGTTCTGGTTTCTGCTTTGTATTATCAGTTGGATCATTTTTATATGTATGTATGCATCATGTTGGATGTTGGATATGATCAGTTGGATCATTTATATGTATGTATGCATCATGTTGGATGCTGGATATGATTAGTTGGATCATTTAGATGTATGTATGCATCATGTTGGATGCTGGATATGATCAGTTGGATCATTTATATGTATGTACACATCATGTTGGATGTTGTATATGATCAGTAGGATCATTTGTATGTATTTTGTATATGCATCATGTTGGATGCTTGGACCATGTATCTGTATATGTATCAGGTGGATATATTGTATGATCAGGTGGATCATGTATGGTGATATGTATCATGTATTTGTATTTGTATAAGGAGGATACATTGTATGATCAGGTGTATCATGTATGATGATATGTATCAGGTAGATACTTGGTATGCATCAGGTAGATGCATTGTATGATCAGGATGATCATGGATGACGAGCTTCAGGATGTTGCTCCAGATGACATGCAGCAGGATGTTGTAGTGATGATGATCAAGATGATCATGTGTACATCAGGATAATGTATGGTGAGTATCAGGTTGATACTCTATGGATATGGATCACGTTGTGCAGATGAGCATAAAATTTGGCCCTGGGATATTTGCAGATAGTCTTTCGAGGTTTTTCCTATGGCATGTAATCTGGCCCTAGGATATCTGGCAAATGCTCTTTCGAGGTTTTGCTCTGGGAGGACATATAATTTGGCCCTGGGAGATTTGGAGATAGTCTTTCGAGGTTTTTCCTATGGCATATAATTTTTCCCTGGGATATCTAGCAGATGCTCTTTCAAGGTTTTGTCCTATTGCATATAATCTGTCCCTGGGAGATCCAATAGGTTGGGTTGTGTGCCCATAATAAGTCCTGGGATGCTCTTGCAATTTTTTGCCATTACCACATATAATTTGTCCCTGGGAGATCCTATAGGTAGAGCTGTGTGCTTGTAACAGCCTAGGATGCTCTTGCGAGGTTTTGTGGTGACCACATATAATCTATCCCTGGGAGATCCTATAGGTAGAGCTGTGTGCTCGTAATAGCCTGGGATGCTCTTGCGAGGTTTTGTGGTGAGGTCACATATAATATGGCCCTGGGATATCTTATAGGTAGAGCCGTGTGCTCGTAACAGCCTGGGATGCTCTTTCGAGGTTTTGCGATGCACATAATAAGTCCTAAGGATTCCACAGTATGGCCAGTGATGACGAAGACCTGCAGGTGGTGGGCCTACATCCAGTATGAAAAAGGACTGGCTCTGTAGAACTTCCTATGACGAGTAGAGTTAGATATTGGTTGAGATAGCAGCAGCAGTGACGATGACGATGATGATGCATCGATGACGATAATCCCGAGAAGAAGACTTGTCTAGTAGATCTGTGTCGAGAAATACCTTCTTAGTTAAGAGGGACTGTTGATGTATATGTAACTTCAGAATGTATTTCATCTATGTATTTCATATATATTTATTGTACTCTTATTAGAGATGTGTTATTCCTCTATAAGGAAGTGTCATCATGTGGATTGACAAGTGTCGCAAGTGTGTGTACTTGCCGATGGGTTATTAGACCACCATGTGTGGGGTCGGCCCTGGAATATATATTATATTGTGTATGTATCTAGATAGACAAGTCTGCCCCATAGTGTAACTGGGCAAACAGGTTAAGTATAAATAGAGATCCGTAGATCTCTATTTGTATCATTCGGAAAGTCACACTTCTCTTACTCAGAAAGTGGCGCACTAGTGAGGAGGAGGATCATCTGCTACTAGGAGACTATCTCAAGTGTATTTTGGTTGTACTTTGGTTGAGCCATTGCTCTCTCTATCTCTGAGGAAGTTGTGGGGTTTTTCACCTTAGGGTTTTCCCCACGGAAACTCTGTGTCTCTTGTCTCTCATGCTTTTGATTCTTGTGATGCTTGTCATGCTTATTGTGATTGTTATGCATTGATATACTGTATATGTTATTCTCTCAGTAAAGATCCAAGAATATTGTGAATTAATGCTCAAAAATTTAACAGAGGATGTTAGAAAAAATAGGATCGCAGAGCAAGAACAATAAACAGAAATGCAAATATAATCACACATACACATTACAAGAGAGACACGGGTATATCGTGGTTCACCCAACTTGGGCTACATCCACACTGAAGTTGACAGTCCTTATTATTATTTCGTCCAGCAAAATGAAGGGATACAACTTGGAGCACAATCGCTACACTTCCTCTTCACTGTCTCACAATCTCTCTTCTGATCTCAGAGATATTTACAATGCATAAAACCTAATACATCAACCCTAGCCGTGTTACAATGTCTTTCTTTTATAAGGGAAATACAATGGGAAAATAACACGGGTTACCCAAAACCATGGGCCCGAAAACAGCTGGCGAAAATAGCCCCAAAAGTTTTCCTTGGGGCTACGCCCCCAAACCCCCTTTCTCGAGGGAGATGCCCCCCGAACCCCTTGGGGATCATGTTGGGATCATAGCCAAACATGGGGTACGGACACAGATGAATAAGAATATCTCTGAATCTAGAGATCAGGCTCCATAACCAACAATATCCCACCTGGATACTGATCACAACAACTCCACCGCTACTGCACTTGCTAGAATTGGACTTGGAAACTTTCTCCTCTTCAACTTGGAATTGGACTGAAACTGAGCATGAACTCAGTTTCTCTCTGGTCACTACCTTTGTGAACATGTCTGCAGGATTCTGGCTAGTGTGTATTTTTTCCAGCTTCAACAGTTCATATTCCAGAACAGAGCATATGAAATGGTACTTGAGTTTTATATATTTAGTCCTGGAATGGAATGTTGAGTTCTTTGAAAGATGAATGGCACTCTGGCTGTCACTATACAACCTGCTATCCTTCTGCTTCTTACCGAATTCCTCCATAAACCTCTGCATCCAAATCATCTCTTTACTAGCCTCTATAACAACAACATACTTTGCTTCTGTTGTTGAAAATGCAACAACCTTCTGCAGTTTCAAAATCCAACTTACTGTTGTTCCACCTACAGTAAACACATACCCTGTGGTGCTCCTCCTGATATCCTTATCACCTTCCATATCTGCATCAACATATCCCTATACAACAGTGTCTGAACCTCCAAAACATAATGCCTGAGTGGTAGTACCTCTCCAATACTTGAGAATCCACTGTACTTCCTTCCAATGTTCTTTACCTAGATTGTTCATATATATGCTCACAACTCCCACTGCTTTTGCAATATCTGGTCTTGTGCACACCATGGCATACATCAAGCTACCAACTGCTAATTGATAGGGAATCTTGGACATGTACTCTGTCTCTTCCTGTTTCTTGGGACACATTTCCTTACTTAGACTGAAATGGCTGGCCAAAGGTGTATTTACTGGTTTTTCATTCTGCATTTTGAACCTCTCCAACACCTTTTGTATGTACTCACTTTGAGACAATGTCAATTTGCGATTTTTTCTGTCTCTCGTTATTCTCATACCAAGGATTTGGTTTGCAACACCCAAATCCTTCATCGCAAATGAATTAGCTAGCTTCCTTTTGAGTACATTTCTATCCTACATGTTAGACCCTGCAACAAGCATGTCATCCACATACAATAACAAGATAATATATCTTTCATTGTCTAGCTTCTTGAAATAAACACAGTGGTCAGAATGACATCTATTATAACCTTGTTCTGTCATAAACCTATCAAATTTTAAATAGCATTGCCTTGGAGCTTGCTTCAAGCCATACAAACTCTTTTCCAACCTGCATACCAAGTTCTCCTTACCTTTGACCTCATACCCTTGTGGTTCCTTCATATATATCTCTTCCTCCAAATCCCCATGGATAAATGATTTTTTTACTTCTAACTGTTCAAGATGCAAAACTTCTACCACCACCAGACTTAAGATAGTCCTAATTGAAGTCATCTTAACAACAAGAGAAAATATTTCATCAAAATCTATACCTTTCTTCTGTGCAAACCCCTTTACAACAAGTCTCTCCTTGTACCACTTCTTACCTCCTTCTTCTTCCTTCAACCTGTAAATCCATTTGTTCTGCAATGCTCTTTTACCAGCACGCAACTAAACCAAATCCCAAGTCTGGTTTCCTACCAATGAGTCCATATCCTCATTCATGCCTTGCTCCCACTTCTTTCTAGTTTCCACCTACATTGCTTCTTCATAACATTCTGGTTCACCAGCATTAGTCATCAACAAATAATACATTGAAGGAAAGTATCGTTCAGGGAGTCTACTTAACCTGGTAGATCTTCTTGCAGTTGCAGGAGTTTCATGTACTTGCTGTTGTTCTTGATTTTCAAGCACCTTTGGAACTTCATTTTCTTGAATTTCATCAAGTACTGTGTACTCTGTGTTTTCCTTTTCATGTTTCTTTCCCTGCAACTGATCTGTATACATGACCTTTTAATTGAATATGACATCTCTACTTCTAATTGTTTTGTGATTTTCATAATCCCATAAACGATAACCAAAATCATCAACCCCATATCCAATAAAGGTACATTTCTTGGATTTAGCTTCATGTTTTGTTCTATTATCTTTATCAATATGGACAAATGCTTCACAACCAAATGTTCTCAGAAATGAGTAGTTTACCGTTTTATCTTTCCATGCCTCCCAAGGAATACCACCATCCAAAGCACTTGAAGGCACTCTGTTTATTAAATAAACAACAATCTTTACGGTATCTGCCCAAAACTGTAAGGGCATCCATGCATGCTCCATGATCATTCTGTTTATCCTTTCTAACACACCATTTTCTTGTGGTGTTCCTGGGACTATCTTCTCTCTACAAATCCCATGGTATGAACAGTAACTATCAAAATCCTTGTCGTAGTACTCACCTCCATTATCGGATCTGAGAAACTTCAACCTTTTTCCTGTCTCATTCTCAACCAAAGCTTTCCACTTCTTGAAAGTAGCAAACATATCATATTTCTGTCTAATGCAATAAACCCAAGTTTTCCTAGTTGCATCATCAATAAATGTAACATAATAATGAGAGCCACCAAGAGATTGTACCTGAGCTGGTCCCCAAACATATGTATGCACAAGCTCTAACTTTTCATTCTTCTTTTGTTTTCCAACCCCGAGAAATATGACTCTCTTATGTTTTCCATAAACATAGTTTTCACATAATTCCAAACTTACCTACTTCAAATCTGGCAGCAACTTCCTTGAGTGGAGAATCTGCATCCCCTTCTCACTCATGTGGCCAAGCCTATGATGCCACAATGTTGTATCTATTCCTGTGGAAGATAAAGAGATAGAATGGTCAGTATTATGAGAACATAAACACAATGTACCTACTCCTTCTCCTTTTGTTATCACGATTGATCATTTAGTGATCTTCCACCACTTTTCTCCAAATGTAGATAGATAGCCGCCATCTCCCAACTGCCCTGTTGAGATCAGATTTCTTTTCATAGCAGGAATATTCCTAACGTCTTTTAACATCCAGTCAATTCCATTCTTAACGTTTATCCATACCTTACCCATTCCAACAATTTTACATGGCTCATCATCACCCAATAAAACATGTCCAAAATCGCCTAGAACATAATCATGAAAATATTTCCTATGGGGTGTAGCATGACATAAAGCCCTTGAATCTACTACCCAATAATCACTAGTATTATCTAATGCAAGAATCAAAGCATCTTGTAACACATCACCTGCTACATTTTCTTCCTGGGTAGTTTCCTTCTATCCATCTCCTTTCTTCTTTAGATATCTGTCGTCTTTCTTCAGATGTCCTTTCTTTCCACAGTTACAACACTCTATCTTTCCCAGTCTGGACTTGGATCTACCCTTTTTAGAGTTGTTGCAATTACCTTGGCTCTTTCCTCTCTCCTTTTGTATTCCCCTACTCTCCATGGTCAATGCATTATCTAATGTCTCACCTGTGCTTTTACTTCGCATTTCTTCGCTAAGAATAACACCAATAACATAATCAAATTTCAAGGTGTTTGAACTAGAGATAGAGTTACTTATAGCCATGACCAAGATATTCCAGCTTTCTGGCAATGAACACAAGATTAGAAGAGCCCTAAACTCATAATCAAATTTCACACTTACAGAATTTAGTCGATTTGTAACCGTATTAAACTCATTTAAATGATCAGTATCAGATCCACCTTTAGACATCTTCATATTAAATAAACGCTTCATTAGAAATACCTTGTTGGAGGCCGAGGGTTTTTCATACAGCTTACCCAATGCGCTCATCAAACCATTCATTGTCGTTTCTTTTGAGATATTGAAAGCCATCGACGAAGCCAGGCTCAACCATATTATTCCCAGAGCCTTTCTGTCAAGAACCTCCCATTCTTCATCCTTCATAGCCGCTGGCTACTTTGCTCTTCCTCCCAACGGTAGGAATATATCCTTCTAGTACAAATAGTCCTCCATTTGCATCTTCCATAACTGAAATTTTTAGCTGTTAAACTTCTCGACCTTAAACTTTCCTTCTTCCACCATTGCTCCCACTCAAACCAGAAACCCTAGCTTCCTGCAGGTTTATCTGCCAAATAGACCTTTAGCTCTGATACCAATTGTCGGGGGGACAAACGATGATGGTGGATTCTGTGCTGAGGGGAACCTACTATGCATGGGGTCAGATGTTTTTGGCTGGTGTCCGGAGAGATCTGGACAAGTTCATTCAGGAGGGGGGGGGAGTTCTGCTATGCCTCCTTTTTGTGTTGTTTTTTCTTTGAGCGGGTACCGACTTTGCGGCCACGGGTGCCGGTTCGGGATGGTTTGGTGAGCGAGCCGCGCATGGTGCGGTGGGGGCAGATGATGCCTCGCGGTGGTGGTGGTATCTGCGGGTTCTTTTTGCAGGAGATGTACGAGCAGTGGGAGCAGATCCCCCTGTTGATTGAGGACTATCCATATGCTGGTATGGACTATCGAGGAGATCCGGAGATGCCTCGAGCCCAGGGACAGGCCTGGGGTTTAGATGGTATGTTTTGTGTTTTGTTCTCTACTATATCATGTGTTTTTAGATTTATCTGTTATGATTATAGTTAGATATGTATATGATGGTTTACTTGCGTGATTGTGCAGATGTTGGTCCTGTACCACCGACCGACTATGTGGCTCGTAGGGGACGGGAGATGGTGGTTGCTCCACCTCCTGCAGCGGCACCGCCTCCGCATGGTCGAGGATTTGGGGCTCATGGTCGAGGAGCTGGTCCTCGAGACGATGCTTTGGAGGGTGTCAGAGAGACACTGGATATGATTCTAGTGGGATTCCCAGAGGATGGGTGGAGAGATTTAGATCGGGACATTGTCGAGCGATGTTTTGATGTGCCGCGTGAGTGGTGCTCGATCCTGTTGAGGGCAGCATTTCTAGCGGCCGAGTGGAGGGATGGTGGTCGGGATGATCCAGCAGGGCCGACGGAGAGGAGGATTCATTTATGGGATGATCCAGTGGGGCCAGCAGAGAGGAGATTTCAGGCTTGGCATGATCTAGTGGGGTTAGCGGAGGAGGCGCCAGAGGAGCCTAGGGACCGTGATGATTAGATGATATTGTATATGCCCCCAAATGCTGATGAGCATATAGGGAAGCACTTTTTTGTACGACTAATGTATTTTTGTATATTGGGTGCTGAGGGAACCTATGACATGTTTTGATATATATATATATGATGTTGGTATATAGTTGTGTATGCACATGGATGCATTCATTGTTTTTTGTTCGCCTGTGGAGGCATGTTTGATTTTCTGTATGCCCGTGGAGGAACTTGTTATGCACGTGGATGCACCATTTTGATTTTTTTTTTTGTATATTCCCGTGGAGGCATGTGTTATGCATGTGGATGCTTTTTGTTTATGTTTATATATGCCCATCGAGGCACATGTTATGCACGTGGATGGATTATTTGTTTATGATATGATTTGATTGGTGTGCCAGTCCAGAATGTTGTTGGCCATATGGTCTGCTACACTATTGAGGTTTCTTGGGACATGTGTAAATGAAGTGGACTCAAACTGTCGAACCATTTGTTTAGTGCACAAAAATTTTCTGAAAAGACAGGGATCGCGTACCTAGTAATCATTGTTGAGCTGGGAAAAAAGGAGTTGTGAGTCCAAGAAAATGTTGAGGTGACGTATGCTCATTTGGAGAGCTGCGGCCAAGAGACCGGTCATGGCATCGTATTCAGCTTGGTTGTTGGTGGCAGCACCTGAACACACTCCGTCGATGTGGATCAACTCATGTGAAGGGGAGTATATTACCCAAGCTGCGGAGGCCATATTGGGGGACGAACGGCTTGCACCATTAGTGAAACCGACATAGCAGAGTGGAACAGGATCCATCTGTGGTCATGCAGAGAAAACAAATATTTAGGTTTTTTGAATTTTTTGTGAAAAACAAAATAATACTGTACAAGAATGGATGGTGGTGTCCATCAGGTTTACTGCAGGTAAAATCGCTTTAGGTACAACCCGTTGCATGGGTTGCGTAGGGGGTTGCCTTCTGAATCGATCATAATGTATGCCCCCTGTCCGAGGCAAGTGTGTATAATATATGGGCCCTGCCACATAGACACAAACTTTCCTTTCCCGATTTTATCATGAGCCTGATCGTAGGCGAGGACAAGGTCCCCTTTAGTAAAATTTCTTGGGTGGACATGTTTATCATAATTCAATTTGGATCGGTTCTTGGTTGCTTCCATCGTTTGAAGGGCTGAGCGCCGATCTTCATCGGCCTGCTCTAGAAGTAGCAAGCGTTGCTCAATTGGGGCAGTGTCCGGTAGGAGTTCAACGGCCATATGTAGGGTTGAAATATGGCACTCAATGGGGAGGACGGATTCTACAATGTGAGCTAAGTGGAAAGGGGTAAAACCAGTGGCAGTTTTGGTTGACGTGCGGTAGGCCTAGAGTGTCGGGAAGAGCATGTGGTGCCAATTTGATTTGTGTTTGTCTACAGTGCGCTGGAGGATGGTTTTCAAAATTTTGTTGATTGCTTCAACTTGGCCGTTTCCTTGGGGGTAGTAGGCGGAGGAGAAATGGTGTTCAAATTTCATTAAGGTTGAAAGTTCTCTCTAGAGGGCGTCTTCGAAGTGAAAGCCGTGGTCTGAGACGAGTTGCTTTGGCACTCCAAAATGAGCAATAACATGGTTGAGAAAAAACCGTGTTGCGGTGTCGGCTTTGCAGTTGTAGGTTGACATGGCCTCCACCCACTTGGTGAAATAATCGACGACCACAATAATGTGTTTGTGACCCCCGACTGACGTGGGATTGCAATCGATGAAGTCGATGGCCCATTTGCAGAATGGTCCGACAGTGACGACTAGATGAAGGGGGGCGGGTGGGGTTCTTGCTTTTGGGGCAAAAAGTTGGCAGTTTTGATAGTGTTTGACTGCGGTGATGCAATCAGTAAATAATGACGGCCAAAATTAACCTGCTCGAATGATCTTTTGGGCGGTGGCCATGCCGGAGAAATGGCCTCCGCAGGCACCGCTATGGAAATCATTGAGGACTTGTTCTGCCTCGCTATGGGATAGGCAGCGTCTTAAGATGGTATCAATGCCGCATCGATAAAGTACATCCCCTAACAAGAGGTATCGGGGGGCGTGGTGTCGGATACGACGACGTCCGTCACGATTGATGTGGGGTCTGAACTTTTTCATGCGAAGGTATAGCAAAATATCACTGTACCATGGGTCATCAGACAAGATAATGAATAAATGATTGTCGGGTAACTCATCAGAGATTTGTGGGGACGATAGAAGGGAGGGGAGATCGATGATGAGCTGGGAAAGCGCGAGGGATTTAGTGCTCTTAGGGGTTCGGAAAGTGAGGTCATATTCTTGGAGGATAATGACCCATTTAGCAACACAACCTTGTAGGAGCCGCCGGTTTAGGAGATAGACCATAGGGTTGGAGTCGGCGACAACTGTGGTATGACTGAGCAGAATGTAGTGTCGCAATTTTTGGACGGAAAAGACTACATCTAGGGATAATCTTTCCTCGTATGGGTAATGTAGGGGTGGGCCATACAAGGTCTGGCTGACGTAATAAATGACATGCTCTTGGTGAGAGGCATCTTCTTGAACCAAGACTCCGGATACGGCATGTTCGGATGCTGAGACGTAAAGGATGAAGTCCTGAGAGAAATCCGGAGGGGAGATCAAGGGGGCTTGTGTGAGAGATTTCTTGAGGGCTTTGAATGCCGCTTATGCTTGCTCATCCCATGCAAAGGGTATGTAGGTACGAAGTAGGCGTAAGAATCCACGAACTTTGGTGGCATAATTAGGAACGAAGCGACGAAGGAAATTGGACCGCCCCTGCAGACTCTAGAGTTTCCGAAGCATGCGAGGAGAGGGAAGGTCTAAGATGGCTTTGACTTTCAGGGGATCAACAGTAATTCCGTTTTGGGAAACAATGAAACCCAATAACCGGCCTGCCGGAACGCAAAAGACACACTTGTGTGGGTTCAAGTGGATTTTATATTTGCGAGAATGCAGAAAAACTTGCCGGAGGTTGTTAAGGTGGTCTGATCATTTTCGGGAACGAGCTGTAAGGTCATCAAGATAGACTAGCAGGATATGGACCAAGTCGTGAAAACAATAGGTCATGGCCCTCTGGAAGGTGGCACCAACATTTTTGAGGCCGAAAGGCATGACGCGATAAGCAAAGGTTCCCCATGGGGTGGTAAAGGAAGTCTTGTACTGATCCTCCTTACGGATCTGAATCTGGTTGTATCCGGAAAAACCGTCCATGAAAGATAGGACTTCCTGTCCTGCACACGCATCAATGAGTTGGTCAATGTATGGCATGGGGAAGTTGTCTTTGGGACAAGCTCAGTTTAAATCGTGGAAATCAGTGCATAATCTAAGGGTTCCTTGCTTTTTGTTAATGGGAACGGGG
Source organism: Larix kaempferi (assembly GCA_027924585.1). Taxonomy (NCBI): domain Eukaryota; kingdom Viridiplantae; phylum Streptophyta; class Pinopsida; order Pinales; family Pinaceae; genus Larix; species Larix kaempferi. The sequence goes on from BSBM01000435.1 coordinate 23,433,920, forward strand.
TTTGAGACCCAGGTTGTATAAGCAATAGGATAAATGAATCCTGCTTTGCGAAGTTTCTCAACCTCGGCCTTTACAGCAGGGAGCTTGGAAGGATGAATGGGTCGTTGTTTCTGACGAACGGGGGGTACATCAGGCCATGTGTCAATGTGGTGCTCTATAATGGTGGGGTCAAGACCCGGCATTTCCATATAGGACCAGGAAAAGATATCACGGAATTCTTGGAAACGTTTTTTGTATTCTCCAATCTCATGCTCACTGCAGGAGGCTCCTAAGGTAATGATTTCACGACCACCAGGTGGGTAGGAGATATCGATGTGGATGACGGGTGAAATATTGGCCATGTTACCTTCCTCAAAGGCATCAGGAGCAGGAATAGGATCCTTGAACCAGTCGACTTTAGTAGGAAGGAAATCTTTGGACTCGACCACAAATTGGGTGGCTGTGGTGGAGGAGGACTGTTCTGGGAGGAAGTAGGAACGATGGTGCATGTCTTCCCAGGGGTAATCAAGGGCAGTAAGAGCCTCTAGAATATCCTCATCATTGTGGAAACTTTGAGTGGTCAAATCGTCTGATGAGGGAGTGGTAGTGGAAGAGACCATATAAATGGTGTTAATATCTCTGGATGGGGGTGATACGGGAGGGTAGATCTCCTCCATTGTGGTGGGTGCCATCTCAAGGTCAAAATTATTCATCTCATAAAGAGCTGCTCTGTAGTCTGGGAGATCAGGACAGTGATGTGAGTAGTGGCCGTAAATACCGCATATGGCACAAGGGTGGTTGGTACGCAGTGATTTATCACGAGGCTTAGGGTTTGGATCTAGTTCGACAACCGGGATGTTAGGGTTGTCATCAAGCATTTGCATGTGTTCCTGTAACGCAGGTAATTGTGGACATTGGTGAGTCGGATGGCCTAACTCATCACACAATGAGCATTTGGGGGGAGCACGAAACACGGGAGGGGGATTAACTGCTTTGGGAGGGGGTACAGCGGTGTATGGTTGTGGGCCTCTACCCCCAGTGGGCTTGATAAGAGGAGGGGGATTTGTTGATGACGAAGGGGTGCTGACATAGGGAGGTGGTTGAGTAGTAGTGACAATGGGATGCACTGGTTGCAGGCTGACATTCGGTGTCGGCGGGGGAACGGGAGGCGAAATATACCACACGGGTAATCCCAAGGTTAACCCGGGGAGACTAAGCGTAGCCATAACCGAAGTGCTTACTATGCTCGAGGGAGGGAATAGAAAGGGGATTTTGTGGAAGGGTGTAACACCAATGTGACTAGGGACCAATGGTGGTTTAGGTAAGAAGGGCGGTTGATTGTTGAGTGGTTGTGTATTATGGAACAGGGTACATAGGTCAGATACTTTGGGTGCTGGTGACGGGGGTGGAATGGATTGGAATGTAGAAGCCATCGGCGTGTCGGAGTAAAGTCCAGGTCCCACGGAGGAAACAAACGATGTAGTTGCACCACAAACAGGTTGTTCAACCATGGGGAGAACATTTTTGGGTGCAGCGGGGGCCTTGGGATCGTAATAGGTGAGTTGGTCAACCTTGACCACACGTCCGTCATGGGGGAACATCATGGTATGAAAAATGGATGAGGCAACCGCCTGCATGGCATACATGTAGCTACGACCAAGTAGGAGGTTATAATCAAGTTGGGCATTGATGGCCTCTATGTCAATGAGCACGGTTTTACCAGCCAACTGGACGAGAACATTAGCTAACAAACCTTGGGGTTTAGCCGAACGGCCGTCGTAGGCTCGCAATGCAGTGGTGGACTCCTGGAGAGTAGGGGAACCCAACTTCTGCCAAATGAATGTGGACATAACGCATGTAGAGGCACCTTCATCGATAATGCACTGATGGATGACAAGATTCCGAATGGAAACAGAAACTTGGAATGCTAAAGTGGAAGGTAGGCGTGGTTCGGACTGGTCTGAATCGAATGCCATAAGTTGTGAATCATTGAGGTCAATAGCACTAATGGCAGAGAGCAAAGTCTTGCATTGTGAAGGACAATTTTTTAAGACTTCTAAAGCAAACATGGCTGCGGGAGACTGGGCTAAGTCATCTACAATGCTGTAATTTACCGTAGCGCGAGCATTGGGGTTATTATTGATGCGACGAAGTGGGAAGCGAGGTGCTTTAGAGGCACCATCGAGTGGAACCAGAGGTATACGTAGTGTCTGATCAGTGGGATGAGCGTTAGTGTTTTTGTCGACGGGAGGGTCTTTGGGTGTGGAGCCATATTGGTTCTGACGAGTTTGGAGGTTGACATCAGCGTATGACATCATTAACAAGTGGTGGGTACCTGAATCGAACATGGGTTGATCAGGAGCGGCATAAGTGATCTGTTGTTGTGGTGGCGCGTTGCCTTGAGGGGGAGCCAACAGCTGAGTGTTCACTATGCCTTGGGTTGGTAGGGGGTTTTGCAGCACCAACGGTTGTTGCTGAGGGGGTGGGGGGTTCGGTGGCGCCTGAGGAGTCGCTTTCCCTTGACGATGGGCATCATCAGTCTAGATTTGCTAAGCTGGCTCCAAATGTGGGAAAGCATGCGGGTAGTGGCCATAGACCCCACAAATAGAACAAGGATGGTTTGTTCTGAGGTTATTATTTTTGGGCTGCTTGGGATGATGATCCGGATTCTGGTTGGGAGGAGCAGCGTTGTTATTATGTGGAGGATTGGGAGGTGGTGGACCTTGCTGATGTTGTTGGTTGTTGCCACAGTTACGTCCTCTTCCACGGTTTTGTTGTCCACCCTGGTTGCACTGGTTATTTTGATGTTGGGGCTGATTTTGTGTTGTGTGTACACTTGCCCTTGAGTATTGGGAGGATTTTGATTTGCCACAGGTGCAGGAGCAGGTTGCGGTGTATAATAAGTTGGTGGGGCTGGAGGTGGTCCAGTTACCTGCTGGGGTTGTTGGTAACCCTGAGCTATTGGAGGTGTTGGGTTAGCTGTTGTACCTTGCTGTGGGTAATACATTGGTTGTGGCAGCAACTGAGTTGGGTTCTGGGTAGCCGATTTGTTATAGTATGTGGGTGGTACATATGCCGATGACACTTGCCCATAGCAATGTTGTGGACAAGAGGGTCCATGAGTATGGTGAGTCTGATTCATTGGAGCGGAGGAAGTTGTCGCTCCAGAATTAGATGTAGCCCTAGAGAGGTCTGGGGCATTTATCGTGCTCACCATGCTAAAAGGTTTAATTTGTGGTGTGACTTGGCCAATAATACCATCGGCAGCATGTGAAGCCCCCGGCGCGTCACCGCGTGAAGAATCACCTCGTGGGGAATCCGATATGATGTTGTAGAGATAGCCTGATTGAGCATAAATTAGGTCGAATTGCTGAGCTTTTAGGATAGCTTCTTCCTTTGACTGGGGTCATTCGGAAGTGACATCTTGCTATGAGGGGTAGGAGTGATTTAAGAAACCAGTCCAAAAATGTATAGTCATCCAGTTTAATCTTATAGAGACTACGACGCTTGCGCCACTCATGGATGTGGTCCATGATGTGGGTAGTTGTGTTTTGTCTGCAATACAACAGTATTTCAACTCCTGCATCATAACGTATAGGTAGCTGAAAAAAATGAAGGAAAGTGGAGGCGAGAGACGTAAAATTTTGGTGGGTCCCATGTGGTTGTTCGATGCACCACTTGGTTGCAGATCCAGTGAACGTTCGTTGCAATAGTCTTAGACGAATGGAGTCATCCACTATGGAGTTAGATGAACACCATAGGTGAAAAGACATTATGTGGTTTTGAGGGTCCTCTCCAGGTTTTCCTTCAAACTTGGGTATGTCCGAGGGGAGCTTCGTAGGCATGGGTAGCCATGTAGGGTTATGCCGGATAGGATCATTGGTTAGCCTGGCTAAGTCTGGTAAGTTCAGACTAGCCATGTAAGGTAAACTAGCAGGTGGGTGTGGCGTAGTGACTGGGACATAACTATTCATGGTGGCATTATGTAGTGGTCCAGTAGCTCCTAAGGGTATGCTAGGTATTGAAGGTATGTGTCATCCAAATGCTGTGGTTTGGTATGGACCAGCGTTTCCAAGTGCAACATGGGTTACACCGGGGTTAGAAATAGTGCCAGGAATTCCTGGGATCTGGGTTGTGGTAATGACAGGTGGTGTGATTCCTATGTTTGGCATACCCATAATAGGAGGTAGTCTTATGTTGGGCATACCTAAAGGAGGAGTGTCCCCCACATTAGGCATTCCTAGAGGGGTTGTTGTTACCATGGATGGCATGGTATTAGAAGGGTTTATGGACGTATCTCCAATAGTACTGGTAAAAAGTGGGTCGTATTGTGTTCCATCCATGAGGTTGGTTGGTAAGAATTCAATAGGGTTTTCGGATTCAGCCTCAGAATCAGATGTGATGTGAGGCGTGTCAGAATCGGATGACTGTATGTTTGGCCGATGATGTGTCGATTCAAGGGATAAGGCTCGGCGTCGGTGACGTGGAGAGCCAAGTAGACTGAACTTGGGGGGTTCACCCTGAAGACGATGAGATCGTCTAAAATTCTCAATGGTGAGAAATAAAAATTTTCATTGTAAGGTGGTGATGTAAAAAACTCGAAACCCTAATGCAACAAAGAGTGCAAAAAAGGGGAGTGAAAATAAAGGCTTTTAGGCCAAAAAATCAACCCCAAAAAGCACTTATTATAGCAGCTGTGCTATAATAAGTGGAGGGAAGCAACAAAATTGGTCAAAATACAATAGTCAAACAGTTTCTAGAAAAAAGAGGTGCTACTAGACCAAAGGTGGGTAATGTATCATGCAAACACCTAACTAGAAGTATTGTGAGTCAACAAACGATATCCTTTGCAAGGTGATGAAATCCAAGTCAGACGATATAGAGTGTTGAATCAATGGCTAGATATCCCCCTACCGGGAGGGAAATCGGGTAGACAATCCTAAAGAGTGGCAACTAGGATACTCTATTCATGACACATTCAAAAAAGGTGAATCTTCCGTTTGGTCCTTTTACCGAAGTACCCCCATACAGGGATACCCCGAGAACTGCGAGAGGTAGCCTTCAGTTACTGAATGGATTGTGGTATTCCACTTAGGCCTCCGGAACAACTCTGGCGACTTCAACCCTCCTAGGGGAGAGGCTCTCTGATAAAATGGTTGTGACTGTGCCAAAAAATACTGGGGGATTTTGGTTCCCTAATGGACAACAGCTATGTCTCAAATGTAATAACTGAGGGGTGTTATTGGAACACCTATCCCCTCAATTCTACCTAACTACAAAATTCTTTTAAGTGCTCCCCAAGTGGGGTTAAAAGTTGGTTGAGTTTAAGGTAAATTTTTAAGGCTCAGTTTAAATTAGTGGTAGAGTGGGTGCAAGTGTGGTATTTAAACTGAAATTGATTTTCCTCGCTTGGGCGATTTTACAAATGAAAGAAAAGACGCTTCCAATTTTGTAAAAAATAAAGGCGTTTTTGAAATGTAAATGCTTGAAAAAACTATTCAAAAATAATGGATCTTTGAAATAATTTAAAGGGAAGCAAATAACATAAATACTTCAATAAATAGATGGATCTCTTAAAAATTGCTTGGGCAATGTATTGAGCAAATAAACAGTAAAACCTTGAGCTAGATAAAATGCAGAAAAATCTCTCTTTCAATTTCTGACAATTTTGTAAAAAGACTTTTAATGAAGCATTTTAAATAGTAAAAGATTTCTTATGGTTGGAAAAATGCAGGAAATTTAATACTGTAAAATATGCTAAATGGGCAGAAAATACAGCAAAAAATATATTTTTTTTTAAATTGGCCGAATTGAAAAAACTTGCATCGCGGGTTTCGGGAAAACAGTCGCGATGGACCACGCGGGTTTCGGCCGCAAAGCCACGATGTGCAACGCAGATTCCTAGTACACAGTCACGATGGCTAGTGCGGGTTTTCGTCACACAGTCGCGATGTGCAGTGCGGAAAATGGCCGCGAAGCCGCGATGTGCAGCGCGTAAATTGGACACGAAGCCGCGGTGAGCCGCGCAGAAAAAAAGCTGAAAAGTCGCAATGAGCCGCGTGACTGTCAGGCAAAAAACCATGAGGCGAACGCCGAAAACGG